>CM062345.1:61579563-61597914 GCA_031216105.1 Dalbergia cultrata
ATCTCTTGAATATTAACATATTCAAACTTTTTTTTTTATGGTACAAATGTTTTGTCGTCACTTTTATTATGAATATTGTTCACCTTTTTTAATTGATACTCTCTCTATTATCTTTTTACTCCATGTCTTTTGTCTGGTTTCCTGTTTTATATTTACCTTCAATATTTTGTACCATCAGTGTGTTGAGCTTTTTTCTTTTCTCAATAAAATCATCAGTATCCAAATTCTATTAAAAGAAAACTTGACTAATCTTATACATCTTCACAAATTATATTATTTGGACATTTAAAATATGAGTGTCCATAGACAGTCATTCAAATCAAATGGTGGAGAATGATATGGAAGATATTAAAATAGTATTATACAATATTTAAAGGTGGTGGATTTGATGTCTACACAAAATACGAGGTATAGAGTATTGGAATAATATATCTCTATCTTCACCCACCTTACGCTGGTTTTTGAGCCATTTAGCAAGTCTCATATTTTTATAGTAGTACTTTATAAGTTTATATATGTAACATTTTTACCAAATATTCTTTAATAAAGAATATAGGTATGCAATGTCGGTATATAAGCTAAAGCTATAATCAATATCAATATATATATATATATATATATAAGATTGTTATGAATGGCGAGGCTAATGCACAATTAAAAAATATACTACTCATCGTAACCAGCACGCCAACATAAAATAAATTGGAGGTAAATGAACTACAGTTGATAGAATCAGTAACCTTGAAAATTTATTACAGATATATTACACAAATCCCGAATTATGGGAGATAGAGAAGATATAAATAGATTCAACTGTTCAAGCGAACTGCTATCGATCGGAAGAGAAAATAAAGTACAATTAGAAAAGAAATGTTCATCAAATTAAGAATTTGGTAATAGTACAAATGAATTGGAGCCCAAACCAATTAATTAAGCTAATTCGGGCCAAAGAATTGAGTGTTGTTATAAGGAGCATATGGACTTCCATTTAAAACCCATACATCACGGAAAAAATAAATAAAATTGAACGAATTTTGATGTAATAGTTATCCAATGACGAGCGCTGAAGTATTCACGGTTACATCTTCATGCTCTTCCTTAATTCCACTGGACCTCCCTCAAGTTTTCCATCACTGCATCCGAAGCATCCCTTATCAGCTCTGACCAGTCCCTGAAAACCCATCAAAATAAAAAAACATTAGTGACCAGAGAAAAAAAAAAAACAGAAGAAGATGAAAAGGAGAATATTTTTGAACCAATCATTTTATTTGGATGACTTTTCAAGTAGGAAATGTGAGACCTAATCACTTTTATTGATACGTTAATACATAAATGGATGACAATGTAAAAATGTTTTATATCATCCACATACAAATTAAACTTGTCGAAATATATGTCGATCATGGGATGGACATACGTATTATAAGTGATAAATTGTATTTGGTGCACCATGCATTGTAACGTGCAATAACATACAGAGATAGAGTATACATGTATATAGTAGCATACCCATTCAAAGAATCGAAGGTTAACCCCACGGTGTTTTTGGCTTCCTCGAGCGCTAAACCGAACCTTCGAAGCTCTTTGGGAGGGCAAGTCCCGTTGTCGTTGACCAGAAGCTGCGACGGTTTCACGTCAAAGAAGATCGGAAGAACCCTCTTGTTGGACTCCATGAGAAGAGCAAGCTCATGGAGGCAGAAATAGGAGTCGCAGTAACGGGGAGAGAACACAGCGACACCAACCTTGCATTCGACGATGGCTCTATCGATATGATCGAAAAGCCTGTCCCCTGGTTTCATGTTCTTGCTGTCCAAGAAGGACCTCACACCCGTCCTTGTGAGGTTGTCGTATAACAACCCTGCGATGTTCCTCTTGGTGTCTATCCCACGGTGGTTTATGAACACATCGCACTTGCGGTACAACGTTGGTGCCAAACGCTGCATGGCTCCTCCTACAAGCTACCTTAATTATTTGAAACGAAAAAAGTTTGGTTCCTACCTATTTGTGTGTACTGTGTACGTACAAATTGGGTTTTCTTTAACGATGAGATATATATATATATATACTAATGCTTGTGATTAGCTTGTATTTGCTTAATGTGATTTGATGCGTGAGGGAGGGTTTTTAAATGCTCACAATGGTTATGGCAAGATTAAATTAGAGGGGAGAAAGAGTATGTATATATAATGTAAATTTTGGAGGAAAAAAGCATTTTATTAAGACCCATTATTTTTATGCTTTGAGCTTGACTTTAAACGACGTGAAGAAAATACTGGGTATTTCAGTGGGGAAGACAGAGAACGTGAAAGGAGTAGTAGAAGTGTTTGAATTTTCTGACTTATCTAGAGATCCACATATATTCCGTACTTAATTGTCCTTCAAACACGTAAGTACCGTTTCATTGCTTTTGTATTTAAATTTTCAGTGCATACCATCTTTTTGTTTTTTTGACTTGTGTACATATTCGTGTTGATTTATAGTTTTTTTTTATATATATACGGAGGATTTCCGATTTCGGCTCACACATCCGCTGACATGGTCATCCTTTGCCCAAATTTTGTCGAAATTTAAGGGTAGCTTCGCCACTAGATCCCCTGTAATCACAGTCATAGGCATCCTCACCCTCACGCATAATATTGTATTTAAGAGTCCAATTCTTTAAACTTATATTTTAAGAAATTAAAGAGATATCACGTTCTAATGTGAGATTTAATGTATAACATAGATTTAATTTAAGGAAAAATTATTATTACCTTTTTTTATATTTGTTGAAATTCATTTTTGCTCCTCTTTATTTGTCAATGTGAGATTAATCTTCCCCTAAATACATCACGAAATGTGCAATGAAAGAGAAGTCAATGTAATTATTTTACAAATTCATCAAAGCTGATATTGTATAATGATTTCATAAATTTAAGGATCTTCGAAACAAATTCTATAAATAGAATGAAGTCAGAATAAATTTCAGTAACATTTAGGGAATGTCAATATAAATTTTTAGGTTTCCTATAATATTGACTGTCAAATGTAGTCATTAATCCCTTTTGGTCATAGCATTGAAAACTGCTTCATTTCTATAACGATAATCGAACCATCAACACTAATTGAACAAGGGGATGATCATTAACACTTTACCCCGGTCCAGTAGTTAAGGTCAGTGTGATTATTTGCCTTAATTCTATAGTTTCAAATTAATAACATCTTTTATTCTCATTTGTTTTCTATATTTTATGTATAAAAATAATTTCTTTCATTTTAACTTTTAAATATCCTACCAGATTGTAGCAGTGATTTTGGGCTGAGCCCCCTTTTGCTGCTTTGATTGTTTGGCTTGCTGTGTAGTCTTCAGATTCTTCCTTTTATTGATTCATCAATGAATAATCTTTATCTTTGGTAAAAAAAAAAAATCCTATTATTATATATAACCAATTTAATAATCTAAAGACTTGTTAGTATTTTGTATTATAGACTGTGTATCAATTAGTTAGATTATAGCATTCACATGCTAAATAAAAAGGTTAATCTGAAAAACATGTTTGAGTTTTGTTTTATTAATTCTATCAAATACTATAGGTTTTTGTACACAAATAAAATAAAAAAGAAGATTATTTTCACAAATATATATATCTCATTTCAAAACTTTTAACAATTTTGTTCTAAAACGCAATATAAAGGAAGTCGATTAAAGTCTATGCAAGTTGAATAAACTTCTTTGCATTCTGAAGTCGATTCAGCCTAAATTGAATTCTAAATATTTTAAAATAAAAAAGTAAAAGCATATTTAGTTTAAAATTATTTAGTGACTTATAATTACTAATTTTCCATATACTTTATTAATCTAACAATAATTACTTTCTTATTTTTCACATTAAAGGTCAATTTATTTTAGAAGAGCATTATTCAATTATCTATTTTTCTTCAATTTTTTTCTATTATTTTCTTTATTCAATTTTTTACATGCTACCACTCTGGATTGGTGGTAATTCCACAAACCATGGAAGAAGTTAAATTCTTTGTTAAGGAAAAAAAGACAATGTTCATACCAGGAACAAATAATTGAAGAGATAGCATTGCATGTTATAAATATGAATAATGATACACATTTAGAAAAAAATATTATTGGAGTTTTTATAAAAATCATAATGATTGTTGTATGAAACAAATTGTTATGATCCATTTATTTTTCTAAATACTAAAAATCACGTCACACTATTTTGGGGACAAATTTTTCACAAATTTTTTTTATTATCTAGCATTTTCTTATAAGTATTTTATTGTACATGTTATATGCATTTCTCATCTAAATATGTTACAGTGTGACACAGCCCAATAGAATCAGTCACCCCAAGAACAATTTTTTTTTTCTCAGTTGTAACTAACTAGCAAATTGACTTGCAATTATTCATTTAAATCTATTTTCTTGTGTATAAAAACTTATACATGCACAATGGTTAATTATATTGCAGCAGTATCAATTTATATTAAGAGAACAATGTATAAAAAAATTACGCTTAAAACAAATATATAATGGTGTATAATTGATTAATAATATGTAATTGTGTTTATAACATAATAAAATTTATTTGAAAATAACATGTAGTTTTTAAAATTTTAAATTAGCTGTTTTGATATAATTATTTAAAAGAAAAACAGAGTATTCTTGTAAGTTATATGTTTAGAATGAAAGTCTTTTTACTATGGAAAGACGTAAAAGATGACAAAATTTTTACAAAATTGCTCAGTGATTATCAAGTATATATAATTGGTCGAAAGGCCTCAACTTATGTGCGTCATAGTGACGCAAATATGTATTTCTTTTTTATGTTCCCAAATTTTAAATTACATTTTTTTAATATATATTTTAATTAGCGCAATTATATATTAATAGTATTTTTTTAGAAATTAAAATTTGGAGATATAAATAAATTAATTTCCATTTAATAATGATATATAAATTACTCATACGTATTTATATGCACACAATTTAATCACATCTGATTTTATATTTCTTTCTTATATACTCATATTTTTTATTTTCTCACATTTATAACTTTATTTAAGAGTAAATATACTTTTATTTTCTTATTTTAAAGGATTTTTAACAATTTTAGAAGCCAATATAGGTTTAATAATCGACTCCAAAATGTGGAGAAGTCAATTCAGCATGAATCAACTTCATTTATATTGCATTTTATGATGACAATTTTGTTAAAAGTTTTAAAATGAGACATTTGGGTAAATAATTTTATTTTTTTATTTGATTGAGTATAAAATACAAATACTATATGCTTTAATTTAATCGAGCATAACAAATCAATAAATATTTTAAAATATTATTATGGTACATTTTTCATGAATATCAAAACTTCACATTAGTTTCTCATTTCGTATTGCTTGAAAATTCCTAAAGCACCTACCATCCTCGGATTTTTTACCAAAATGAGTTGTTTTTAATGTACATAAATACACATGGGATCCTTGCGAATTACAAATCAACATGGATACACAAGGGACCCATGTTTATTCACATCCTTTTGGGTATTCATGGTGGTTTGCAATTCACCGGAACCCATGCGTATTCATGTTCACTATATATGACCCTAAATACGTCACGGCTCAATCATTCGCTTTTCTTTTGAATCTTTTCCTTTCATTTTCATCACTTTCATTTTCAAAGAATCTTTGTTCACCATATCAAATAATTTTTACTGCTTAGATGATGTTCATATCTCTGCTAAGCTTGATAGTCATGTATTTTATCTCTTTGTTAGTATACTTTTATTATTTCCTTTTTTTTAAAATTCAAAGCTAATTTAGTTAGTATATATTTAGTTTAGTTTAGGGACTTAATTGTCAGGTATTCTCACTATTAGTTTAATTATTTTTAAATTAGGTTGGTTTAAGGGAATTTTTTTTTGTTTAGTTTGCTTACTGGAATTAGCTTAGCTAACTTTAAGTCAGTTTAGTTTAGGGAAGTATGCTTAGTTTAATTTGTTTGATTGATTGTTAGGTATTCTATTTATTATTTCAGTTACTTTTAAGCTAGTTTTGTTTAAGGGGATATGTTTAGTTTAATTTATTAACTTGATTGCCAAATATTGTCTTTATTAGTTTAATTAATTTAAAATTAGTTTAATTAAACAAAGAAGTGAATTATTTTACCATTGAAGTTGGGACTTTTTTTACTTTACAATTTTATTGGGATTTTCACTTTATTGATTGGAATGCATATAATATAATTTAGCTTAATCACAAATTATCTAGTAATTAGTTTTGTTTAATGTCAACCAGGGTAATATCAATTAAATTTGTATAACCTTAATAGTTCAGTTACTTTTAGGTGGATGATCTACTAACAATGATAGTTTTTTTTTTTGCTTTTTTATTAAATTTATAAGTTTAATATCAAACCACCAGTGAAATTTTAATTAAAAATAATTTAGCTTAAGGTTAGGGTGGTAAAATTTAAACCTTGAGAATCTAGATATTTAATTAGTTTAAGATAGTTTGAGAATCTAAATATTTAATTAATATTGATGACTAATTTTTTAAGGTTTTATTTTTTTATTATGGATTGATATTTAGTAACATTTGAATTTCATTTATGCAGCAGCATAGAGTACTGCAAATGAGGTGCTGCGGTGCACCAACACCCCATACCTATGGCAGACAGGGTTTTGGGAGGTTGCCAACTTTGGCAACTGCCACTACAACTCAGCACTAATCAGTGCACTGGTAGATAGATGGCGTCTAGAGTCGCACACATTCCATCTTCCATATGGAGAGCGTACTATCACTCTCTAGGATGTGGCGATGCAGTTAGGGTTGAGGGTTGACGGGGATGCTGTCAGTGTCAGCATATGGGGGCATAGGAGAGATGACACCAACAAAGCATATATGGGATATCTACTGGGATTTATTAGGTGTGGCCCCTGAGCAGAGAGATCGACGTGGGTCTTATATCAAACTGACCTGGATTAAGGAGACATTTAGAGCTTAAGCATTTCCTATTTATGCTTCTGAGGTAGTAGTGTAGTGATGGACGAGGGCATCCCCACGTGTTCATTTTAAGTGGTTTCCCCTACTGCGCAATTTTGGAGTGACAAGTCATTCTTAAAGTGCTTGGCAAAGTTAGAAGCAATGTGACGAATGCAATATATATGATAGGCCATTGGAGGATGCCACCCACTATCCTCTGCCTCTATAGCCGATATGATAGATTCATGCCTATCAGAAACAATAAGAATACCTTCTTGAGGGGTCACATTGGTCAAGAAAAAGGACCATGCTTCTTTTGTCTCTCCCTCAACCACAACAAATGCTACAGGCAAAATATTAGAGTTACCATCCTATACAATAGCCATCAAGAATGTATCTCCATATTTTCGATATAGATGAGTGCCATAATTAAAATAAATGGTTTGCACCATTTGAATGCCTCAATGCACGGTGGAAATCACTAGAATACATGGTAGAACATCAAACAACTATGATTAACAATATCTCCCACATAATATGGCTTTGTCAATAAATGGACCGGTGTACGTAACATTTGCAAGAAAATTTAACAATAAATAACAGCCTAAGTAATAAATACTTAATCAACTTAACATTAATCTAAAATAATTTAATCTTTACTTTATCCAAAAAATAAACTAATAATTTAACTAATTGACAATAACAGTTAATTAATTTTATGCACAATACTTTTATACTACCCTAAAAGTTACAATAACAACCATTAAACTAGAATACATAGCAGAATATCGAACAACTATGATTAACAATATTTCCCACATAATATGGCTTTGTCAATAAATGGACCGGTGTGCGTAACATTTCCAAGAAAATTTAACAATAAATAACAGCCTAAGTAATAAATACTTAATCAACTTAACAATCATCTAAAATAATTTCATCTTTACTTTATCCAAAAAATAAACTAACAATTTAATTAATTGACAATAACAGTTAATTAATTTTATGCACAATACTTTTATACTACCCTAAAAGTTACTATAACAACCATTAAACTAATCTAATTAAGAAAATATACTAATTAGTTACTAATTAATATATTAAGCCACCTAATTACTAATTAATATTAAGCCAAACTTAAACTAATTTAAAAATAAAGTAATTAATAATTAACTAACATATAGTGCTGCACACTTTACAATTTGTAATATCCGGTGTACACGTGTCAATACACAAGTTCTATATAGCCTCAAGGCCCCTCAGGACCTACCCATATTGTCGGGTTTGTTATTTCGCTAAGTCTAGAGCTTATAACTCCTTGGAGAGCTATATGATAAAGCCACTTGCTTGGGAACAAAAGTCTCAGTAATTGTTCCTAAAAGAAAAAGAAGTTAAAGAGTGATTTTTAACGAATTTTATGAAATCTTTAAATGGTTCGTTTTTAGCCCTCAAGTTTAGAAAATTATAAGAATAACTGAATTTGACCTAAAATCCAAAAATTAGATTTTGATTGGTTGAGATTTTGATTTTTTTTTATATTTTATTTGAATTCAAATGGGGGTATTTTCTACTTACATTTATGTTTTAAAGTTAATACTTAAAATTTAGAAATGTAAATAATGTTGTTGGATGTTGTTGCTGCATAATTATGCAAAACAACCTTACATGAGCACAATTCAAAATGATGCAATTTTGATAAATGAACCCCTAACTCGTATAAAACACCCCATACTCGGGTTTCTAACACAAAAACTGAAACCCTCCCTCTCTAACTCTCTCCTAATTCTTCCTCTCTCAATCCCACACCATTCCTTCTCCTTCCAAGATAAAAAGAAAAGGGTTTTTTGTTAGTTTTGCTATCTCCTTCCTTTCCTTTTCATGTTTCATGGTTTAGGCTTTGTTGTTTCTCCCAATGTTGTTAGACTTGTTTTAGTGTTGTCTAGAGGTGATTAGAACTTTATCATGAGTCAATGTTGCTCTATGGCAGTTTTTTATGTCATTCTAAGCTCTCAAGGTCAAGTTGGTGGTGCCCACATACTCCCAGCTCTAAATGGCTAGTGGGTTCAAACTCCTGACTATATTTTAGCCATTATGAGTATGTTTCTTGTATTATGATAGATAAACATGAAATTTGAAACAAGAAAAGGTATAGAATATGAACATGATTATATTAAGCTAGAAAAATTATGATTTATGATGATAACATGAAAGAATGAGTTTTAGAAAAACCAAGGGACCATGATTGCTATGTTGTATGCTATGGAAAATATTTTACATGTTTGAGAAAGGCTTTATTAAGAAAATACGTACTGTAGCAAGATGGCTATTTTACCAAATATGTTTTTATGGGTCTCTTGATATCACTATATATTCAAGATTTCAAGTTATGTTTTAGAATGTCTAGTTAATATATTTATACGTGTTAGAGAAATGTAAAACAAGAGTATGACCCAGCTTTACGAATAAATACGTTAGATGATTTCCAAGTTTTATGATTATAAACCTTAGTGTTCGAACTATGATATTAGGGATTTTTAAGTGTATGAAAAGATATGTTAGCTTAAGAAATGGATTTAGAACTTCAGTTTACGGTACCAGGATATACGAAATTCAGTATGATTCTTAGAAACTATCAGATACATATTTTGTGGGCTTGAAATCGAAATGCTTACAAGTGGTGAACCCTTGGGCTCGATTTCCACAGCTACAATTATGCTAAAGTCATATTGTTAAAGTTATATGAATCTAGAACTCTTAGAGTATTAAGAATTTAGGAGCTCCTATTCACGAGGAACGGAGCACCCACCCTTTAGTTTTGATTTTCACAAACTAGTTTAGCCGGTAGAGATAAGAAAACAGACAGTTAGTTAACGGCTATGAAGAGCTCGTTAACCTTGGTACCAAGTTGTCCATCAGAGGATAGTTTCACCCCCAGCAGTTATAGAAAATGGGACCTAGTTAGGTGCCCACAGTTTGTATGATTTTCAGCAGGTGCTCTTGTTCACGAGGAACTGAGCAACCATCTTACAGTTATGATTTTACTGCTTTTAGTATTATATATGTATGTATTTTCTTCAGCATACTATTTCTCGATTCTCTGCCTATCCTCAATTAAAATGACTTCATGTTTGATTATGAGTTTAGAAATGTTTGCTATGAATTTATAAAAAGAAGAGTGTTTTCCTAGCCAGCTATCTATTTAAATATCAAATGATTAACAATTGCTGCATGTATAATGTATTGTGTTTTCTCTTGGTTGTCCCATGTGGGTGATGGGTGAGAGCTCACTCACTGAGTCTGTTGATTCACCCCTCTTTCTTCCTCTCATAGTTACAGGAAAGTTTCAGTTTCAGCTCAGATTGGTAGACGCGGCTTTTCCCATTGGTGAGCCTTGTTTTGGAGTAAGGGTTAGTATAGGTTCATGTTAGAATTAGAGAGTTGTAGTAGATGTGCAGGCAGGATCCAAGCCATGCATGTATTTTAAGATATTGTGGTTATTTTTAAAGTTTATTTATCTCCATATATGTTTTTAGAGTTTAAGTATGGATTGGAAATGTGGACTATAATAAAAGATTTATGTATAGTTTTCAAGTGTTAAACATATTTTCAAATTTAAGATTTATAATATATGTTAAAACAGTGTATGATTTCATGATCAGTAGATTTAGTTAAGATGTTTTCAGAGCTTGAATTATTAAATACTTTCAATTTATAAAATTTAAATTTTATGTTTTAACTAGAGAAAATGATAATATTTCAAAGAGATCATATTTTAATTATTATAATATATGATAAATTAAGCATTTAGAGAGACACATCACTCAGAAGACTTACATGAGGATGGGATTCCTCACGTGCCCGTAACGTTTCCAAGTTAGGTCATGACACAACCACCTAGGCATATTAGTGTAGGATTCTTCCCAATTTCCATAAATCTTAGGAATAGCTTTATGTTTTGCAATCCATACCTTCCTATATGAAATATTGAACTTGAAAACTGACCCCACATGCCCCTACAACTCTCGGATGGAGACTATTAGATTCACCTCAACCATGGGAAAGATATTGATACAAATAATATTAGTATCCAACTGTCGATGTTGTTCAAGAATAGAATCATACTCACACGTATATCTTCTATTATACTTTTGGGCTTCCCATACTTGCCTTTTCTGTCGAAACATAATACAAATGCTCCAATTACATCCATTATCAAATTTCACACACTTGCACTTGTATTTTGTTTGACTCGACTCGTAAACCTTGAATTGGACTTTTCTTCTAATACTGTAATTCTTGATTGTAAACAACGCAGCTTCCTTGTCCTAAAATTGTTGTCCGACCTTGAACTCACCTTCACCTCCAACCACTCTTGCAGTAGGCCCTGCAAAGCTATTTTCGGCCAGCACATCTAAGTTTATTGAAGAATAATGACTAGGATATTCTTGTGATACGGATTGAGATTGGGTCTGCGACCCCATAAATTGAAACTGTGTATCACGTGTTTTCTCATCACTATCCTTATTGCCTTCCTATCGATACAACCCCAGCTCTTCTTCCTCTTCTTCTGTATCTTTTTCTTTATCCCTGTGACCTATGTGAAAATTGAAACCCAAAACAATCAAATGCCTAGTTGATGGCCTTGTATCTTTCACCACCAGATCTGCAAAGCTAGGACTACAAACTGGTGGATCCTGAATCACCTCAAGGTGTGTAGACCATGTTGCTCTGGGGTTTCATTAACTGATGTGTGAGGAGTAGAACTAGCAGAGCTCAAATCACAATTTTCTAGGATGACAAAAATTTCCATTACTTGAACCTCCTGAAATTGAGCTTGGAATCTAAACATGAAGCTTGTTTCATTGTCGTTATAGATGGGAAAACAATTATACTTGATCACACCACCCGCAAATGCTATAGGTACTTTGCAAAACATCTTGGTAATCCGTTTGTGAGGACCCATCTGCTCCAGTATTTTGTTTTGCAACTCCAAAAAACTTATAGATGAATTAACAATGACACCAATTAGTCTCTGACTATAAAATCTCACTCTTTCATTTGTTGTGTCTTCCATTATAATGAACAAGTATGAAACACTCTGCCATTTTCTCACAAAAATACACTTCACACACCAAATGGACTAAGCAATGGTTTATATAGAAGCAGCAACCGAATACATAAGGATCTAAGATGAATAGGAAAAACAAAGAATACGTAAGGAATCCCTGATTATCCAATTCAGGAATAAATACGCAAAAGGTTCCCACGAAGCTGGTACAAGCATGAATACACAAGGAGCCTCTGCATATTCACTTAAAATATGAATACACAGAGGCCCCTTACATATTCATGCTTGTACCAGCTTCGCAAGGACCCTTGCATATTTGCACGCATATTATTTGTCCATTTCTGTACCAAATCTTTTTCTGTTTATTTGCGTAAATAATATTTTTTATTTTATTTTGGTAAAAAAACCACCATCCTCGCATCACAGTGACAATGGAGCTATGGGGAAATACTTAGTAAACATCATCACCTAATAGCTTAGTTTGATTTTTTTTTTTACTTTTAATTTTCCTTCATTCTGCTGAGTTGTTTTCATTTTATTTCAATTTACTTTTATTTCATTGTTAGCTTCATTTGATATTCATGCTACATACATACATACATACATACATACATACATATATATATATAGCATGTATTGTTGTTGTAAAACCAGAATTAGAAATGGTTAAACTGCTTAGATATAAAAGTACTTTTGTTGATAAAATTACAATTAAGGATACGAAAAGCTACTTCTGAAGAAAAATGTTAGGAACAAAAGCACCTTTTATACATGATACATTTTTTTATACAAAACTAGTTTTATTTTTTATTTACTTTTAATTAAAATTAACTAAATATAAATTAATAAAAAATCATTTAAATAAAATAAAATGAAATGTTTATTATTTAATATTTGTTTATGTTATGTGATTTAGTAGAAGGTTATTATGTTGTCCTTTCATAAAATTTGTGAGGATGGATTTGAATTCAAGTAATTTCAGAATTCAACTAACAAGACTCTTTCTCTTCCACTTTTTTTGGTAAAATCTATCAAAAGAAAGTCCTTACCCGTTTCTTAAAAAAAAAAAGGAAAAACTAATTATTTCTTGCATCTGCTTTTCATGAGAAATATAAACAAACATGTAATAAAATCCTAAAAGTGCTTATTTTTTAAAAAATTTTGAAAGAAAATACTTTTTCCCTCCTTAAAGTTTATCGAAAATGAGCTCATGGAGTGATCATATTGTTTAATATTCTTGTTTATGAATAATTTATTTCTTTTACGTCGAATAATACACTTCATTAAAACTTTGTACCTTAAAATGAAAGTAATTTTCTATCGTGAATTGAGATTTGAAGTAAAAAACTCAATAGTCAAATTCTTTTTTTATTTATTTTTTTTTATAATTAAGAAGCTCGTAACTTTCAAAGAGATAAGCTCAAGAAAACAACAAGTGTTCAAGAGTACAATGAAAAATGAAAACGAGACTCAAATCCTCAAACTAAAAACCAAACAAAACAGTAACAAGGGCTAAAAAACCTTACTCGCAAGAGAAACTAAGAAACAAAATAGTCAAAACACAAAACCATATCCAACATTTTTGCTTTTGCCCTTTAGGATGTGAGATCTTTGTCTTTAATTGCTAGTGCAAAAACAGCATCACCTTCACTATGAAGAAGATGTACCGATAAAATTGCCAACAAGGGCACAAACAACAATTGCCGAAAGCCTTAGTTGAATACCCAAATAGATAAAAGCATCACAAAACAAGAGCAGTCTAAAACACAAAACTCAATTGAAAAAAAAAACAATTGCCATAGATCTAAACTTTGGGAACCAAAAAACTCAATACTCACTAAATAGAAGAACATGATCTGACAGTGATAAACTCAAAACTAAATTGAGTAAAAAAAAGAGGAGCCTAAACTGTAAACTTGTTCATAAAACAACTAATAATATGAATTTACTAATCACTCCTAAAAGAGAGTGACACTAGCAAGTATATTAGGTCGTCAAATAATAGATTAAAAGAGAAGGTTGTCATACCCACAGGGATAATTCAAGTACCGATTCTAGCTAATTAGATGATAAGTTGAACAATTGAAAAGAGATAGATGATATTGAAAGAAATTTAAAGTGCTAAAATAATGTAAACGAAATATGAGAATTGATGGAATTAGATGCTAGGATATGATTTATTTTACCTATGCATGAATAATGTGCAACATGAACATCAATATGGCTTGTCACATGAATCATATTCGTCTATCTCTAGGTGTCATTCAACTAATGTCATTGTATATATAGGCATGACTCTTACTCTTTTTCTCAAATTTGTAAAAGCCCCTATACTCCTAAATTGGTGATCAAACAATTCAAGATAAATAAACTCAAATATAATACTCACTATCAAATGAGAATAAGACATAAATTCATTCACAGTAGCATAATATCAAACACATATGCTCCAGAAATCACCCTTAGTAAAAGGGTTTAGTTACAAGTTATGAAAAATGAAACAAAGGCAACATAAATGATAGAGATGTGAGAAGAAGCCATGGACAAAGAAAAATACACAAAGAGTTGAAAACAGTCCTAAGAGAGGTCCGCTTCTCAAGTTCTTCAAGCTCTAATTCTCTTGCCCTCTATGCTCAAGCATCCTCTTTCCCAATTTGGTGCTAATGATGTCACCCCCTTCCAATGTGTTTTCTTAGGTTCTTATGGCAATCATGGGATGCCAGAATTAGTAAACAGGCCCAATCCATATGTCAAGTTCGTACACCCACGTTGTAGCATGGCTATGGCTACGCTAGAGTGTAGCTGAAATGAAAAGATCATAACTTTGATAACAAGCTCGGTTGTAGCGTGGACTCCCATGCTTTAGCGTGGCTTTAGTTTTTGGATCCATGCTCCAACATGGATTTCTGACATACCTATTCTTGCTTCTTTGCATTCCTAGCTCAATTACTTTCCTAATTCTTCTTTCAAAAAGCTACAAAACCATTGGAAAATACAACTAGAATGCAAGGTTAAACTTAGGTATAATCATGCAAGAATTTGAAGTACTGATGCATTGAGGTAGTGAATTCAGTGACAGAAATTAAAATATTTTGTATACACTCTTGTTTTCAATTGTTTAAAAAAGTGAGTATAGATAAGCATTAGTGTAGTGTTCCCATGAGCGAATCCAATAAAGTTATTCATGTGACCCCACTAGATCACGGACAGAGTTAGTGGGAAATGACTATTGTATCATGGGAAGTATTAGCCATGAAGATCATCTACATTGAGTGATTGATTCATAGTAGCGAAATGCTCTTAAACTCAGTACCTAGCACACCTCAGCCAATAATACTTTGGATAAGCCACTCTACTCTATTTTAATTGTGCTATTTCTTTATCATATTTAGCATTATAATTTTTGTGACTCATGATTTATATTATGTCAAATTATTTGTTGTCTTATTTAATTTTATTTGTGTTATTCTAATCAATTTTTCCAATAAGAAATACTTTTCTTTAAATTCTTTTTGATTCAAAGCCACAAGTATGAATCACTCATATTGAGTAAACTACGTGTGCTTTGACTTGGTTGTTAAAACATATATAGTAACTAGTCGTTTGACTCGTGCATTGCATGGGGTGATAATAAAAAAATAGTTTATTAACCATTAAGAAAATAAATGATAATTTATTTAAATATATCTTATAGAAAATTGAATATATAAATTTATTTTAAAAATAAGCTAATAATTAAATAATTAAATGAATGGAAAAAAAAATATATAAATGTGTTATTCTATTTTATATCTTATTTTGAATATCATATTTATAAGGCTAAAAAATCTTGGTAGATGACCGATAACTAATAATAAAAAGCATGTTTTATGAATATTTTATACATTTTAAAAGTTAAAATTGTTGAATAATGAAAGAGAATAACTGGATAATTTGACTATGTCATGAGTTATTTATAGGAATGAAATGGATATCTATGAGAAAATGGACATGTCTCATGTTCCTTGTCTACATTTGGAATTTTGCCTTCAATCCCTATCCTCATTCTTATCATGGGTTTCCATTTTCCATCCCCCATGGGAATTTAAATCCTATAGGTATTCACGAGTTTATTAAAAATTTCAAAAAGAGAAAAATTAAAAATATTTTGAAATTGAAAATATAAATATCTACAGTAACAAATGCTACTAATATGATATAATCCAAATTAAAACTAAAAATGCATACATAATATAAATCTAATAAAGATAATTGAAAAAATAAGGGTGTCTTATCTATGTCCCTATTCTGTTTAACAAATAACAATTTCTCCTCTGTCAATCGTCGCCAAGAAGATAAAGTTTGACCTTATTCTTATTCTATTGTGGGTAATCTGATCCCTGTATGTATCCACTTTCAAATTTTTTTTGCCATCCTTAGTTATTTATATATTTTTAGTAAATTAAAATATTTAATTAATAAAAATTAATGAATAAATTTAAATTATGTGATTTCAATTACACATCCTCTTCTTGTAGATAATTTTAGTAAATTAAAATATCAATTTTAAAATATATTTTATGATTAATATGCTATAATTAGTTAAAAAAAATATAATCCTAATTTATGTTATCTCAGTTACTAAAGTAGTATATCAATTACATAATTATTTTTAATTAAAAAAGTATTGTAATTATTTAAAAAATTAATAAATAATTACAATCATTACCAAAGAAGTGTAAATTGTGGAATTGATTTTTTAAAAATATTTTAATTTTAAAAAATTGAATTTTTTTCAAAAAAATAAATATGAAACAATTGTGGAATTGATAAATTGAAATGTTTAAGTTTCAAAAAAATAAATATGGCATAGTGATATATATATATATGATTTTCAAAAGCTCTAGATTAAAAGTTTGAAATTTTTCTCCCAATCCTATCCTCATTTAGAATTTTTCCTTTATTCCCGTCATGGGTCCTCATTTCTTGCAGAAATTTGAAATTCTATGTATATTCATGGGTTTATTAAAAAAATTTCAACAAAAAAAAATTTAAAATGATAACAGAAAGGATAATAATACTATTAGTAGGTATATGTCATTGATTGATATGGATATCAATATCAATTAAAAGTTATTATATTAGGCTTATAAGAAAAAAGGTAATAATATTATTTATTATTAATTTTTTATGTGTTTCTATTTTTTTTATGTGTGTGAGATATTAGCTTTAATGAACTAGAAAATAAAATTTGTCACTTAAATAATTAGGTAGGGATTTGGAAAATAAAATCAACAATCAATTAGAATTATATTTTTCTAAATAAAATAATATATTAATAATGATTATACCTTAAAGAAAGAGACAGAAATAAATATAGATAGAAAATAATATTTTAAATTTTATCAATTAATTAAAAGTTTTAGCATGAGAAAAGAAATAAAAAGGGAACAATAAATGCATATATTGAAAGAAAAATCAATTAGTATATATATATATATCAGTATATTCGATTCATATCAAAATAAAAAAGAATAATAGTTAACAATTAATTCTGTTCCAATGGAAATTTTAAATAAAAAATATAATTTTGTTCCAAAATATTATTCATTCTCCATAATTAGTGTTTGTAAATGGAATTGAAATGATAATTCAATGGCTATGTATATATTGAATTCAACAATCTGTAAGCCTTACAAAATTGACATGTGCATTTCGTCTAATATTGCTATTGGAATCATTAGCTAGCTTGGTTGTGCACTAATGACCAATTGAGATAGTTCAGTAGCATCTTCTTTACTTTATTGTGGCTTCAAATTCTAAAAAAAGAAAATTATAAAATCATTAATACTCATTTATACAACAATAAAATTAATCTCAAATTTAGTAAATTATTTATTAAATTATTTATGAAAAATACAATTGCCTTTGCCACAAAGGATTGAACAATATGCGATTGAGTCTATAGTCTAATGGTTATCTCATGCACAAAACATAGAAAAAGACCATTAAGATATATACACAAAGTGAAAGACTAAATACACATAGAAAAATCTCTATACAAAACCCAAAAAAAAAAAAAAGATCAGAAAGAAGAAAGGTAGAAATAAATTGGATATAAACAATGAAAATGAAAAGGATTTAAATAAATTGGTTTATTTTAAAAGACTTCAAAAATCAAATCTTTATTTCATTAGGGAAACATTTAAATGTATAAAATATATATACAAATTTAAAATACTAAACAAACATAAAAAAAAATTGTACAAAAAAAAATCTCTCAAAGAAGAAAAGAGCTTCAAAGAAGAATGATAGAACATTTCAAT
>CM062345.1:61598414-61648414 GCA_031216105.1 Dalbergia cultrata
TAGGTAGTGCAAATCAATTCATATAAGCCCTCCTCAACTGTATAGTCCCATACCTATACAATCTTAGGATCTCTCTCATTCGGGTGTGTAATCGGTTCATTCATGTACCCCTCCGCTTAGAGGACCTTGCGAGGAGCCGCACCTTGTCCGTGCCTTCTTTGCACCGGCGATCACTCCTCGTCCTCGTCCCCGAGCGTTACATGCCCACCAGCTTCCGCCTGGTTCGTCCTCGAACCACACCGTACTAGGAGAGGTGCAGGCTCTGATACCACTAATGTAACACCCTAATAAACTCTAATTCTTTCATCCTAATTTTTTTAATATTACAATGGTTAGTTACTAATTTGTAACTTGAAATTTGAGATTTTTTTTTTGTTATGATTATTTCTTATTCATAGTTATATACCAGAATAATGTATATTAACTGTAAATCATGTATCTGGTAGACTCCCAGGAAAAAGAGGTGGGTCACAGTGGACATGCTTAAATACCAAATCTTTCCTTAGCCAGAACCTTTCCAAATTATATTCCACAGTAATACACTTTCTTCTAGTAACCTAAAAGTAAATTATTATTATTATTTTTTATAACAAAAAATGATTTTTCTCTAACAAAATATTAATGTTTGTTAATCAATAATTCCCACAGTTTAGACAACCATCATCTATAGAAAACATACTTTACTACCAATATCAATTCATAGGGTACAATAGTACATATTACACATTCAAGATACATGAAGAAAAACTTTAATATCACAATACAACATAACCAAAGTCTGGTAACATATGGTAAAGATTCTATTTAGCACACATAATAGAATCTGATTATTTAGAAATTAAGTCTATGGCTACATCCATTTCATTGTTGAAGACGATTCATGCTATCTGGAAACATCAAAGAAAAGGGGTGAGAGAAGTCTCCCAGTAGGATGATGTTTCCAGGGGTGTTCCATTTCATCCCAAAAATACTAAGAATAACACGGGAGTGAAGCAAAATGCACAAATTATATTTTGCTAGTGTCAAGCAAGATGGAAGTATATAATATTAACCATAATAAAAGTGTAGTAAAAGAAATATAGTAAATAATCATGAATGTACTATAACTCCCTTTTATAATATCTCGTTTCCCTCTAATAGCTTTAATCTGTAAGATTTGTTCATATTGGATCTGTGAGAGCTCTCATTGCTAGGGCGTCCCCAAGTTAGATCAGTGAATGTTATGTCCTTGTCCGCTAGCATGGCGGGGCCCAAGGCATCACTAAAACATCCACCAAGTCCCTTTCCGCTACAAGGCGGGGCCCGAGGTGTCACTTATCTATTTGTCCATTTTACATTGTATACATAGTATGCATAAAGTATGAAAATTATATAAAGTTTCCACAATTTCTTTCATATTCACATGTAGACCACAAGATTTTCCATATTTGCACATAAAGCCCAAACAATATAAGATTCCTAAATAAAAACCATATTTCTTTATAATTATCATTGAAGCACCAAAACATACTATTGTAATGAACTGATTTTCTTTATAATGAAATACGCTTAACTTAGTTTTTATATAATAATTCAATTTCAAGTATTCATATAATACTTTCTTTACTAATCCCATAAGTCTAAATATACCCAAAATCATTTCAAATCTATTTTTAGAAAATACTTAGATAAATTATCTTACATAGGTAAAAAGAATATTTTTATGCATATAAGGATATAATCATAGAGCAAAGAAAATATCATGAAATCTTTTAAGAAATATAAAACGAAATAGCTAAAAATATACCCAAGCTTTAGAAAATCACTTCAAGCAAGAAACTAGCTAGTTTACGTGTCATGTTTCTAATGGGACCTTAAATTTAATTATTTGTAAACAATATTCCTTATTATTAATAAATGTATAATTAAGTCAAATATTTATAGTTCAAGGTTCATAGTCCAAGTTCTGTAGTTCAAGGTCTATAGTTCAAGGTTCATAGTCCAAGTTTTGTAATTCAAAATCCATAGTTCAAGGTTCATAGTCCAAGGTCCATAGTTCAAGGTTTATAGTCCAAGGTCCATAATAAAGGTTATGATTAATATAAATATATTTTAGTGTCTTTTATATCATATTAAGTTTTAATGGTCCCAAGAGAAATACAACACACAAACCAAACTAAATATTGCATGCTCAAAGATTTAGAATCCATTCATTATAGTAAATTAAACAAAGCACTTTTCATGAATAGAAATGTTTCACAATTATAATGAGATCAAAACTATATTACCTTAAAACTCCATAACTTGTAGACAAAGCTTTTATCAAAGAAAAATACATATGGTTTAACATATTAAAACAACTTCATACAATATTTAAATATTTGAAGAAAGCATAATAAAAATTTGAAATAATCTTAAATCACAATTTTCAACCATATAAGTAGACAAATAAATATGCATCATATACACATGGATTAAGTGTTTTATGACACCATCATTAAATCAATCAAAGGTATTAAAAACAATAAAACATAAGCTTTGAATATCACATAGTAATAATATCATACAAGAAAATTATATATGAAGCTTAGAAGTGAAAGAAAACCCCTACTTGTTCTTGGAGCTTTAGAAACTTTATTATACTAAGGCTAGACCAGCAACTTCTTCAACTTTTCTAAACCTTTTCTAAGGGCTAAGATTCATGTATAAAGGCTGAAAAGTATTGATGGTAGATGTTGATAAGAAAATATGATAATTTGGGAGTGTTTTGGTAAAAGTTTGTAAGTGTTTTTGGTATGAAAATGAAGTAAATGAAGAGAAATAATGGTTACACGTTTTTGATAGTTTTTTGGGCAGAAGAATGAAGTGTGGAGTTGTGTTTAGAGGTGTGCTATTTATAGAAAAAGTCTAGGATTAAAATATTATTAATTTTATAGTTTATTTGTCATATTTAGTTAGTTTTATTAGTAAAATATTAAAACTAATACTAAATAATTTAATAAATTCTTAATTATCACTTAAAGACATTCTAAAATGTTAATGACATGATTTAAAGACATTTAGTAAATTTTAATATTTTTACATATAATTTAATAATGAATTATTTAAAATAAGGCAAAATTACTTAAACTAGTTAATCTTATTTAAGCTAATTAATTGGTAAATGACTTAATTTATTTTTAAATATCTTCATTAGATTGTTGGAGATATAATACAAGAATTCACGAAATTTATATAATTTTTTTTACTAAATTATAATATTAGACAAAGAGGACCACAAAATAGGACTCTTTATTAAACCATGGATAGTGTTAAAAATTATATTGACCTTTAATTAATTAATTTTGACTTAAATAAAGCTTAAAATACCTAATTAATTACCTAAGCTTTAAGATAATTTTCCAAAATACTGATTTAACTCACTAGTACTCTTAAATCAATTAAATGACACCTAAAATGATGTAAAATTCGGACTAATAAAAAATAATAATATATATTCCAAAAGTAAAGGATATTTCATATGACATATTATCCAAAGCCAACCATTTTTTACTAAAAATTTTAACCATGGTGAGCTTGTCCCCTTATCATGATAGACAACTCAAAAATTGACATGGACTGCTGTAAAAAAAAAATATATTATTTTTAGATGACTAATTATTTTAATTAACTTAAAATAGGACTAATTAAGGTAAAAATATATTAAAAATACTAAAAATTATAGAAAATTTGTAAAAAAATTATAGATAGCATGTAAATAAGGTAAAAATAAGTTATTGATAATATATCAATGAAATATAATTTTTTTAGATGAATATTTTATTAATTACCAAAGTATATGTAACTTTAAAATAAAATTTTAATATACAAAATTTGTCATTTTCATATATTAATCATTCAAGACAACTTGCAACCTACTATAACTTTATTAGAGATAAGATTCAAACCTAGTGGCTGCAAAAGAAAAGATAATGATAATTTAAAAATAGTTAAATAGATTATTAATTAATTAATTACTAAAAACACTAATAGAATTATTTAAAATAAGGTAAAATTACTTAAACTAGTTAATCTTAATTAAGCTAATTAATTGGTAAATGACTTAATTTATTTTTAAATATCTTCATTAGATTGTTGGAGATATAATACAAGGATTCATGAAATTTATATAATTTTTTTTATAATTTTTTACATTTTATTTGGTATTTTACATTATTATTAGTGTTATTAGTAATTAATGAATTAATAATCTATTTAACTATTTTTAAATTATCATTATCTTTTCTTTTACAGCCACTAGGTCTGAATCTTATCTCTAATAAAGTTATAGTGGGTTGCAAGTTGTCTTGAATGATTAATATATGAAAATGACAAATTTTGTATATTAAAATTTTATTTTAAAGTTACATATACTTTGGTAATTAATAAAATATTCATCTAAAAAAATTATATTTCATTGATATATTATCAATAACATATTTTTACCTTATTTACATGCTATCTATAATTTTTTTACAAATTTTCTATAATTTTTAGTATTTTTAATATATTTTTACCATAATTAGTCCTATTTTAAGTTAATTAAAATAATTAGTCATCTAAAAATAAAAAATATATTTTTTTTACAGCAGTCCATGTCAATTTTTGAGTTGTCTATCATGATAAGGGGACAAGCTCACCATGGTTGAAATTTTTAGTCAAAAATGGTTAGCTTTGGATAATATGTCATATGAAATATCCTTTACTTTTAGAATATATATTATTATTTTTTATGAGTCCGAATTTTACATCATTCTAGGTGTCATTTAATTGATTTAAGAGTACTAGTGAGTTAAATCAATATTTTGGAAAATTATCTTAAAGCTTAGGTAATTAATTAGGTGTTTTAAGCTTTATTTAAGTCAAAATTAATTAATTAAAGGTCAATTTGATTTTTAACACTATCCATGGTTTAATAAAGAGTCCTATTTTGTCTAATATTATAATTTAGTAAAAAAAAATTTTAATGTGACCTAGAGTTGTTTTCTAGGATTTTTCGGTATTTATTTCATATCCTAGGTTAGGTTATTTTTTTTTTTGTGTAATTATACTAATATTATACAAATTTACTTAATATTGATATTCATGAAAAGCGCTTTATTTAATTTACTATAATGAATGGATTCTAAATCTTTGAGCATGCAATATTTAGTTTAGTTTGTGTGTTGTATTTCTCTTGGGACCATTAAAACTTAATATGATATAAAAGACACTAAAATATATTTATATTAATTATAACCTTTATTATGGACCTTGGACTATAAACCTTGAACTATGGACCTTGGACTATGAACCTTGAACTATGGATTTTGAATTACGAAACTTGGACTATGAACCTTGAACTATGGACCTTGAACTACAGAACTTGGACTATGAACCTTGAACTATAAATATTTGACTTAATTATACATTTATTAATAATAAGGAATATTGTTTACAAATAATCAAATTTAAGGTCCCATTAGAAACATGACACGTAAACTAGCTAGTTTCTTGCTTGAAGTGATTTTCTAAAGCTTGGGTATATTTTTAGCTATTTCGTTTTATATTTCTTGAAAGATTTCATGGTGTTTTCTTTGCTCTATGATTATATCCTTATATGCATAAAAATATTCTTTTTACCTATGTAAGATAATTTATCTAAGTATTTTCTAAAGATAGATTTGAAATGATTTTGGGTATATTTAGACTTATGGGATTAGTAAAGAAAGTATTATATGAATACTTGAAATTGAATTATTATATAAAAACTAAGTTAAGCGTATTTCATTATAAAGAAAATGAGTTCATTACAATAGTATGTTTTGGTGCTTCAATGATAATTATAAAGAAATATGGTTTTTGTTTAGGAATCTTATATTGTTTGGGCTTTATGTGCAAATATGAAAAATCTTGTGGTCTACATGTGAATATGAAAGAAATTGTGGAAACTTTATATAATTTTCATACTTTATGCATACTATGTATACAATGTAAAATGGACAAATAGATAAGTGACACCTCGGGCCCCGCCTTGTAGCGGAAAGGGACTTGGTGGATGTTTTAGTGATGCCTTGGGCCCCGCCATGCTAGCGGACAAGGACATAACATTCACTGATCTGACTAGGGGATGCCCTAGCAATGAGAGCTCTCACAGATCCAATATGAACAAATCTTGCAGATTAAAGCCATTAGAGGGAAACGAGATATTATAAAAGGGAGTTATAGTACATTCATGATTATTTACTATATTTCTTTTACTGCACTTTTATTATGGTTAATATTATACACTTCTATCTTGCTTGACACTAGCAAAATATAATTTGTGTATTTTGCTGCACTCCCGTGTTATTCTTAGTATTTTTGGGATGAAATAGAACACCCCTGGAAACATCACCCTACTGGGAGACTTCTCTCACCCCTTTTCTTTGATGTTTCCAGATAGCATGGATCGTCTTCAACAATGAAATGGATGTAGCCATGGACTTAATTTCTAAATAATCAGATTCTATTATGTGTGCTAAATAGAATATTTACCATATGTTACCAGACTTTGGTTATGTTGTATTGTGATATTAAAGTTTTTCTTCATGTATCTTGAATGTGTAATATGTACTATTGTACCCTATGAATCGATATTGGTAGTAAAATATGTTTTCTATAGATGATGGTTGTCTAAACTGTGGGAATTATTGATTAACAAACATTAATATTTTGTTAGAGAAAAAGCACTTTTTGTTATAAAAAATAATAATAATAATAATAATAATTTGCCTTTAGGTTACTAGAAGAAAGTGTATTACTGTGGAATGTAATTTGGAAAGGTTCTGGCTAAGGAAAGATTTGGTATTTAAGCATGTTCACTATGACCCACCTCTCTTTCCTGGGAGTCTACCAGATACATGATTTACAGTTAATACACATTATTCTGGTATATAACTATGAATAAGAAATAATCATAACAAAAAAAAATTCTCAAATTTCAAGTTACAAATTAGTAGCTAACCATTGTAATATTAAAAAAATTAGGATGAAAGAATTAGAGTTTATTAGGGTGTTACACCTTCTGGCTGATGAGATTACTTATTCTCCAACCAATTATGTTGATATGTTAGTCTGGCGACCACCTCCTCGAAGTGCGGTTAAGTTAAATATTAATGGTAGTGTGTTATGAGATTGGCGGTTATCGAGTTTTGGCTACATAATTTGAGACTTCCATGGAGGATGGTTGGCTACTTGCTCGGGATCTGTGGATGAGATGCGTGTTCTTCGGGTGGAGCTTGAAGCTGTGTGACATGGTCTTTCTCTGGTTTGGATACTTGGCTACAGAACTTTGCATGTTGATATGGATTATCTAGAGGCCTTTTTAGCGGTATTCACTGATCATATTTCTCCACATCACTTGGATCTTAGGTTGCACCTGTGTATTCGTGCTCTGATTTACGTAATTGGTGTGTCCACTTTGGTTTGGTCCCTTAAACTGCTAATTGGGCCGCAGACCATGTGGTGAAGACTAGTGTTGTCTCTTATGTTAAGTGGCATAACCCTAGAATAGAGTTTCTCAACACTATGCAGGCTGACTTAGCCATCTTGCTTTGCTTGTGTGTTTGTACTTTACTTACGAAAAAAAAAAGAACTCTAACAATTTGCTTATGATTATCAGTTATTTTCAAACAAGTTATTAGTTTTAATTATAATCCATTTGAATCATTTTGTCAAACATACTAGCTATCACACACAAATTCGAGGGGGATGGGATTAGGGCCGTCAATCGAGCGAGGCCCGCTCATTTTGGCAGGCCCGTTTAATAGCAAATTGCAGGCCAAACTAGCCCGCCCTTCTTTTTAATCCAAACAAAAAGCAAATGAATGCAAAAGCTGATGTTCAACCAACAAAAAAAGGAAGCAGATGTTTCACCAAAACTAGAACCCAGATGCAGATACAGATCTAACCCAGAAGCAAATCCAAACTAGAAGATGTTCGACCAAAACAAAAAATAAGAAGTAGATGGAGATGGATTCCAGGCAATGAAGAAATTCTTCTGCCATGGACACCATCTGAGCAAAAGTGAAGGTGAAGAAGTTCCAATTAAAAAATCTGTTGATTCCCTATTTCCTTGACTCAGTGCTGGGATTGAACTGATCAGCTCCAAATGCTAAGTTACATGGCCTGACCCCAACAGCACCAATCAACAGCAAACCAAAATCTAGAAAATATAAGAGCCGTTTGCTAAAGATGAAGACGAGGAAAGCAATCCCAAGGCTGCTGGAAGCAAAGATGCACGACACTTTTATGCAATGTTCAGAAAATCGGACCAGACCGGCCGGTCCGACTAGGTTAACCGAGAACCGGTCACCTAGCCGATCCGGTTGTGTAGTCGGAACTGGAGGATGTCAAAATCGGGAAAAAGCGAGAAAACCAGCAAATCGGACCTGTTGGACCGGTTCGAAGCCTTTGAATTTTTTTTTTTATTATTCAAAACTTAAATACTGATATCTTGTGACAGCCACAAAGTAAAAATAAAAAAAAAAGGTTATGTTTATTTTATATATGAAAAAAATAAAAAAAAATACTGATATTCGCAGACTGTTCACCATAAAACTCACTAGTCACCAATAAATATTTTTTTCAAATACTTTTATAACCGTATTGTGAGGCTAAGACTAGATAAATTTTATATGGATTATGTTTATTTTTATAAACCTATGAATATATTTTTTTTTGTTGATTATGTTAATATTAATGATTTAATATTTTATATATTTTAATTAATCATACGTATATATTTATATACATTTTTTATTATATTCCGGTTAAACCGATTGGACCTCTAAACCTTTGAACCAGTACCTTGACCAGTTCAATGCCCGGTCCAGTTTTCTTAACATTGCTTTTATGAGAGAGGGCAAGGCGCGATGACAGCAAAGCACGAGGCTTAACAGTGGTGATGAGCAACGTCGATGAGGCACGAGGAGCGACAGTGGCAAAGCACAACGACGGCGAAGTGCGGCTGTTTCTTCTCTCGTTCACTCTCTCAGACTCGTTCTCTTCCCCTTATCTCTTTCACACTTTCTTTGATGATAAAATGAAATTTAGGGTTTTAGTTATTATTTTTGTGTTGGTTAATATATATATATATATTTTTTTTTTTTACTCTGTCAAAAGTGTAGGTTACTTTGTGTGTGCTTGTTTCCTTGGACTTAGGCCTTATTGGTCTTGAAAAAAAGAAAAGGGTACTAGGTGGGTATTGGGCTAGTGGCATAGTTAGTTGCATAATTGTAAACTTATAATCTGTTAAAAAAAATTAAAAAAAAGACAGGTTAACCGATCAAGCTGAAAATGGATTTTTGTTAAACATATAGAAATTTTTAGATCCGACCCACCTACTTTTTGTTGTTAAACGGGTTGGCCCTATGGGTTTGGACAGATTTGACGACCCTAGATGGGATAGGGACAAGTGATCTCACACCATATGTTGTCGGATCAAACATGTGCCCTCTGCTATGTGGCTACTCAAAGTAAGAAGACTTGCCATTTTGTGCTCAAGCTTTTTGTGTGATTATTATTTGAAAGTGATACAGTTCATGGTTAAATAAGAATCACTCATTGATACTGTGTATTGATACCATTAAAAGTAAATGATACCAAAGAATCTCATTTCAATTTTTTTATTGAAATTCCTTTAATACCCCTAATAATTTAGGGTTATCATATTATTCAACTATGAACCCATTACTTTCAAATATACGCACACACACACAAACCTTTTTTTATTTTTTAAACTTGAACATGTGACTATGTCTTAGCCTTTGATCCTTACAAGGTACAACAACAACTAACCATTGTCCCACCAAGTGGGGTCAGCTATATGAAACAAGTGACGCCATATAACTCTATCATATATCATATTTATGTTAAATCTATTGACATTTAAATCTCTTTTTATAGTGCTGTATATTCTCTATTTGGCCTACTCTTTTTACTGAGGCCTTTATATGTCACCTTCAAACATGTTCAAACCATTTGAGATGAGATTCTACCATCTTTTTTGTGATAAGCACCACCCCAATTTTCTCTGTAATGCATTCATTTTTTATTTTATCATATCTTGTGTGGCCATTCATCCATCGCAACATCCCCATCTCTGCTACATAGCTTATTTTCATGTTGACCTTTCACTACTTAACATTTAATCTCATACACAAATCTTGTCTTATTGTTGTACAATAGAATTTACCCTTAAGTTTTAGAGGCACTTTTTTTTTAATCACAAGTATGACCAAAGTGTTTCTTTACTTTAACCATCGTACTTAGATCCTATGGTTAACGTCTCCTTCTATCTCTCGATTACTTTGAATGATAGAACCCAAATATTTAAACATTATGACTTGCAATATGATATCATCCCAAAGTTTCACTTCAAAGTTAGAATGTGTGTATCTCTTGGGAAACTAACACTCCATATACTCTGTCTTACTTTTACTTATACGAAACCCACATACTTCTAAAGCTTCTCTCCACAACTCTAACTTTCTGTTTATTTAGTCTATTGATTCTTCTATCAGAACTTTATTGTTTACAAACAACATACACCAAAATACTAGGTCTTGAATATATTCCATAGGCACATTCAAGACAAATATGAAAAGATATGAACTCAAGATTGACCCTTGATGTAGTTCAGTTCGTATAGTAAAATCCTCTATTATTCCATATCAAGTCCTTACACTAGTTATGACCCCATCATATATATATATATATATATATATATATATATTAGATTATTGGATATAGGCTATCCAAATTTCCTTTCTCTTCAACACTTTCCATAGAACTTTCATTGTCACCTTATCATATGCCTTTTTCCGAATTGATGAAGGCCATATGTAAATCCTTTTTATCTCTCTAATATCTCTCCATTAATCGTCGTAACAAGTAGGTCACTTCCATAATAAACTTTCAGAGCATAAAACTAAACTGGTTCTCCATGATATCGGTCTCTCATCTCTAATCCTTATAAGGTAACCTCCAAAAAATTGAGGTAGTTGAGAAACTCTTCCCATCTCCCCTTCCCCTTTTTTTTCTTTTTCCCCTTTGAACAAGTTTATTTGGGCTCCAAACATGGACTATATACACTCCATCCTTTTTTTTTTGTTTCTTGGTCAAGCACCATACACTCCATCTGATTGTTTTCATTGGGTTGGACTGGGTCAAACCTGAGACCCGGCCCAGAGACAAGAACAGGTAGAAAAAGGAATCGGATCAAAATCCAAAGGAAGAAGCAAAATATCACGTTGAAAGACGAGTCCAGAAACCCATCCACCAAACCCATCACGTTCCGTACAATCTGAAGCGAAGTGATTCGCCGGCACCATCACCGCAGATACGCACGACGCTCACATTCTCACACTCCCAACTCGTCAATCACATTTTCCACCCTCCACTACTCTCCCGGAAAAATTTAATTTTTGCGGTGAATTCACTTCCTACTACTCTGATTCTTACTGCTATTTTTTTTTTTGTCAATTAATCCCTCATTTGTGTGGTATCATTTATTTATTCGCCTTCTGTAGATAGGGTTTTGATGACTGTTTTCTTCCTTTTAATTAGTTGATCTGAAGGAGGAGGTTGAGATTTGTTATCTTGTTGGTTGCTGATTTTTTTTTAACCTTCAATTTTATGTTTTGGTGCCTTTTGTTTCGGATTTTCAGGAGAGGTAGGACTTTCGGGATTGAAAGGAAAAAAAAAATGGGGTTTAAGTGTGTGCACTGATGTCATTGCTCTGGACTGTGATTCGTGAACTTGCTGAAATCCAGGAAATGGTAATTTCACTCTGTCTCTCTCTTACCAGCTTTATAATTTGATGCGTGTTTGATTACTATTATTTTCTTAGTGTGATTGGTGTTAAGGATCTTGTCTGTGCTAATTTAGGAGCTCATCATGTTGTGGCCTTGGTCTACATTCCATTTCCATGTGATTGTAAGATTCATAAAATATAGTTCAGATTTGGTCTATTTGTTGTGTTGATTTATCCTACCAAATAATGATAGAGGGAAGTATGATGTTGTGTGTGGAGTCAATTGTAAAGAGCATAAGTCCTTGGAGTGGGACTGTTCAAGTCCTTATAAGGCCCCTCTTTGAAGGTGGCATCACCGATATGGGACTCATTACATAAATTTTAGTGATTTTTGCTTGATAAGTATTACTATGTATGTAGTGAATGCGGACAATTTTATGCACACTGCATGGAAGTGCGGTAACAACATCATATGTCACGGGAATGCAATGCTAATGTGATTTTGCCTTTGAAATTGTTTGTGTAAAGGCTGCATCAAAGAAGGTGATAACGAGAGAAGAGTGGGAGAAGAAGCTCAATGAGGTCAAGATTAGGAAAGAGGACATGAATAAATTGGTAATGAATTTCCTTGTCACTGAAGGTTATGTTGAAGCTGCTGAGAAATTCCAAAAGGAGTCTGGAACTGAACGTATCCTCTTTTAGTCTTTGGTTTTTGTCTTTCCTTATTTATTTCTTTTTTCTTTTATTGTTTTACCTGAACATCGGCTTCTCTATCACGCTTTGCTTGTCCTTATTTATCTATATAGCAGATATAGATCTAGCAACAATCACTGATCGCATGGCTGTGAAGAAGGCAGTACAAAGTGGTAATGTCGAGGATGCAATTGAAAAAGTGAATGATTTAAATCCAGAGGTAGGCTTCCCATTATTAATGTTTGTTTCCTTTGTTAATAACTTCCTATTTAGCTGTCTCCTATCCTCCTTTTTTTATTAAACTGCAATGCACATATTCTGTGCATTTTCAAGTGTTCAATCTATTTATCTCTTTAACACCACTGGGCTGGATAGTTACATATGCATTTTCCTCAGGGATTGATACATTTAGTGATGTTGTGATGTAGTCCCCATATTGACACAGATACACAGTGGTTGTCTTGCATTGTACACTGAATGTGTGTGGGGTTTCTTCATTTTCGGGGAGTAGGGGGCAGAGGCTGGAGATGCATAGATTAAATGGAACTTGATGCAGCCTCTTCTACTTGGCTTCCTTGCTATCTCTTGCTTAAGTACCTCACTTGCCAAACACTGCATAACAATATGTCCATGCTTATTAAGATAACTGCATAGGAATATCAATGATAAAGGCAGTATATGACACGTGTATAAATATTGTTATCATTTCCAACTACATTTTTAACTCCTGAGATTTATAATTTAGTTAAGATACTATTTTTTGTTTTCTTGTGGCTCTTTCGTTGCTGTTATCAGCAATGAGTTCCACATGCAAAACCCATCTTTTCATTTATGCATTTATTTCTTGCTGATTTGGCTTCTCTGCTTTTTTTTGGGCCTCATTCTTAAAACTGCATGAATGGTGTCTGTACTCATCATAGCATCCATTCATCTTTTCTATATACATGATATTCATTTTATAATACTGTCTGCAGATACTAGACACGAACCCACAATTATTTTTCCATCTTCAACAGCAACGGCTGATAGAGCTAATCCGTAATGGAAAAGTAGAAGAAGCTCTAGAGTTTGCCCAGGAGGAGCTTGCACCAAGGGGGGAGGAAAATGTAAATCTCATGTGATGACTTTTTGTATCTGTATCTTTCATGTAATGTCTTTATTAGTGAAGTGTTTCTGGCGTTTGTGTTAATGGGCCCAGTTGTTTGGTCTGTTATTTACTCTGATTGCCAGTAGTTGGGGAAAATCCAAAATGGGAAAATAAATTGTTACAGTGGAACAATTTTGTGTAATTGGTTGGACAGACTTGGTGCTAACACTTTTTTTCTGAAATTTGGATTTACTTCAGCAAAGCTTTTTAGAAGAGTTGGAGAGGACTGTTGCACTGCTTGCCTTTGAAGATGTCTCTAACTGTCCTGTTGGAGAGCTTCTTGACATATCACAGCGGCTAAAGACCGCAAGTGAGGTGAATGCGGCAATACTTACAAGCCAGAGTCATGAAAAAGGTTCGTGCTTGCTGCAAACATCTGTTTCTTACTGTGTATAGCTTGGGTATGTGACTCTGGTTTTGAATTATAATTTGGCATATTTAATTATCTTACATGTGATCCTTTAAGTTGTTTGTTCATGATGAGTTGTATTGAACAGCGACTGATGTGTTATAAAATCTGGGGATATCATAGAAGCTTTGCTAGATTCATCCCGATAACAGTACTGCTCGAATAGCTGCTCCAATAGTGTGCATCAACTGAGTTGTGATGATTTATGCCTGACAGATGGATTCAAACTTTCAGTAGGTGATTAAGTATCTTAAATGAATGCCTAGTTGCCTACCTTCACAAACGTATATTCCAAGGGACTTAGTTGAAAACTCTGATCATTCATTTTGTGGCTTTTTGGCTTCCATTGTATGCCATTGGGATGTGAGCATCATGGTTGTAACCATGTATGTGCTTTAGATCTTCCTTCTATGCGCATGGTCAGAAGTTTGGCTTGAATTTCCAAGAACGATTTGTATATGGGTTCAACTTCGCAATTGAAGTGTGATTGAAATCCACTTGAGACGGGGACTGCTAAGAGAATTTTTTTTAATTTATTTCATATTTCTTATAAATTAGCATAGTCATTAATTTTTTATGTAAATTTTTAATATCAGATTGTTTAAGAATTATACAAATCAAATTCATTGTATGTGTTTAAGGAAGGCCACAAACGCTGAAGTGGAGTACTGGGGTTTCTTTTGGGGTCTAAGTAATGGGCTGAAACTGCAAAATATTGTATTCCAATTTTTATCTTTTGGGGTGGGGGGGTTGGGGTTATATAATCGTGAACTTTTGTTTGCATTGATTTTATTACCGTACGGCATTCCATTAAGATGTTTTATTGCCTCTTAACTGTTTGAAAAAGTCACTTAGACTTCATTATCTTTTTTTTGTCAAATATAGTCTAAACTATCTGAACAATTTGCTAACGTGCTTGTGGAATTTGTATTGCATCAGACCCAAAACTTCCAAGCTTGTTGAAGATGCTGATATGGGCCCAAAACCAGCTGAATGAGAAAGCAGCCTATCCTCGGATAAATGATCTATCCAAAGCAACATTAGAAGACCCTGCAGTTTGATTACTTATGACATTTCAATTCTAAGTTGGAGGCTTGTAGGTTTTCAGATGAAGATGTTGTGGTCACTGGCATGAAAAATTATAAATGTACTTTAATGGAAAGATATTTGTTAACATTGGTGTCCATTTTCTCCTAGATAGCCTGTTCTTGTGGGTTTTATACCGTTGTACAAAGAGATTATTAATCAAACAGTAATCAATTCTTTTCTTAAAGTTACCGGTTGTTAACGAATTCTGTTGCGTATTAAGGTTTATGTGAAAGCTGCCCGAAATCTGACCCTATCATAATTTCTGATCACTGGGGACCGTTACAGCTATCTTCACTTCCTGCTGTGCCCCATTAATGCACGTAATATTCTAGCTAGAGATCAATAAAACGCGTGCTAGCTTTCTGCAGTGAGAAATTTAACGAAACGTTGCTTTTCAACAGACAGCGTACACACTACAATTTACCTTTCGTAGTTTTACTGTTTGGACTTTGTCGCTCTAGCGCAAGAGTTAAAGAAGCAAGTGAAGAATGTAAACTAAGGAGTTTTGTAGCTCATGATAGAAGGTGAGGATGTACACTAAAACGAGTGGAGAACAAAGATCAAGATCAGTTGAAAAATCATGCAATGCTTCTCTCGTCCTACGAAACTAGGAACATAGAAAAAAAATATAAAAAAACATTAAATACCAAACATGAAAAAAAAAAGGCTGGCTTTTTATTAGAGCCTAAAATTAACAAGAGGCATGTCACTTGGTTTTGACCCAAATGACATAAACCCAGGTTGTGTTGTTCATATCTATGAGCTCGTGGACACTTGCATCTCCCATGAACTTCTTTGCTGCATCTCTAAGGTGGCAACATCCATCATCGAAGTTGAGTGCATAGCTTGAAGGATCATATTGGAACTTGTGCTGCTTCTTTCCCACATTCTTCTTCAAAGCCTTCTTCACCGCAGCACGCATCCTCCAAAACAGGCTCCTGCACCTCTTCTTGCCATAACCATTCACCCATTCCAAGTTCTGCAGCAAACCCATGTTCACAAAAAAGTGACCAAAAGAAATATATAGAAATGCTTTGACCCAATTCCCTCTAACACAAGAACAACGTGGTGGGTGATAAGGTATTTATAGTGAAGATGGCAGAGTCAACATGGCCTTTTTCACAGCTTTCTGATGATGGGGTCAGGGAATGGAGACAAGGGTAGGGTATTGCTTTACTTGTGATTGATTGTATGTTATGGGTGATGGGTGATGGGTGATATGGGTGTAGTAGGGAGTTGGGGGGTGGGAAATGCTTGAAAAGGTAAAAGCTTTTTGTGATGGGGTTGGAGAAGAAGGAACACTGAAATGGAAAATAAAAGGCAGAAGGTAATCTTTTTGGTCTTCCAAAGAAGCTGCGGAGACTCACTTGGATGGGTGCAATGTTCCACAGTTATGTACTGTCTATATAGTAAGGCACGTTGGGATGCTAAAATTCCATCCTCTAATATCAATACTCAATAGTGAGAGAGAGAGAGAGAGAAGATGGTGGGGCTGCAGTGGGAAGAGAGCCTCAAAGTCTAAGGTCGTTTCTCTATCAGAATTCAGAATCTTGTTGTCAAATTGATGTAGCAGTATAACGAAATTTGAGTAATGGGTGGAATCCATCCATTTCTCCTGCGATTTTCTCTTAACTAAAACCGTTCTCTCACCTTCCATTTCAGTGAAATTGCTTGATTCTAGGGGATTGCATTATTATCTACTTTGATTATTATGATCTTTCTTGCTGAACTGTCATCAAGTGTGGATCAGGGCTGCAGTTTTTAACTTAAACCTCTAAAGCCCAAAAACAATTTGCTTCTTGTGTTGCCTCTAAAGTCTAAACTCAAGCATCCCAGCTATTCCTCTATAGATTGCATGGTCAATAGATAAAAATATAGGTCCTATCGCTAATTGAAGTATCATTCCACTATTTGACGGAGTATGATTCACCTTGATGTTGTAGGACAAACCAAAATTTTCTCCTTGGATATATTAAATTTTTTTCAAAAATCTATCGTTGTTTAAAAGATGGTCCAGTCCTGCCAAAGAGTATCAGCAGCTATCAATGCAGCTTTATAGACATGAAAAAACCAAACAACAAATATTTGGGATTTGGATGCTATTGTGAAATTGATAACAAGCATCTCTCAAATATTTGGGATTTGAATGCCATATCAAATTGAATAACTAGTGGGGATAGAATAGCTCTCGTGCCATTGAAATTTATTTATTTTTTTCATCTTACAAACTGAAGCAAGAGAGAAGAATCAACTCATTTCAAACTAAATGCGTACTTTTGGAATCCTTTTTTTTTTTTTGTTTGTACACGCACTTTGGGATTTGTTAAATAAGTAAATGAATAGTTATTAATTTTTACCAACTTAAAAATATATTATCCGATTAACATTGTATTTCCTTCACTTTCAAAGTTAAAGCACCGAATAAAAATCTTTAACATTTTTTCTTTAAATAGTTAGCAAGATGATCAAGTTTTATTACTCCATCCTTTTCATGATATTTGTCATTTTGAATAAATTGATGGTTTAGAACAAGACAGTGACATACTATTAACTTAAATATCCCGCCGAGTGGCATGTTATCTACACTAAATGTAAGCTCAATTGTGATTATAAATTTGCCTTTGCAGTTAGTCACATCCGAAACAAACGGTTTTCCCATAGAAAAAAAAAAAAAAAAACAGAAGTTAATGCACCTTGCAGTGAGTGGATGGATATGTTTACTAAACTACAGAAACAATATGGAGCAAGATAAAAACGAAAAAGACATCCCAAAGAGTAAAGAACTAACAACTGAGCAATGAAACTCCATGGTGATCAATCAAATCAAGCCTGCCTTTTTACTCCTAACTGATTTGTCTCCCACACAGGCCAAACCAGAAACCATGTGGGTTTCTCTGAATAGCTTCTGCACCACATCTGATTCTCTCCCCCCTTTTTGTCCTCTTCTCTGAAGTCTTTTTTGACTTTTTGCTTTATTCACAATAACCCTGGTTGATTAAATTCCCTCTTGTCTCATTTCATAGCCTATGCCCTTGTCCCTGCTTATGCTCACTGCCTACTGCCTCCACTGCTGTGCAATGTGGGCCTACCCTTTTGGTGACTTGTCATTCTTAGCCAACAGAGCAACTCTTGGCACCCTATGCAAGGTCCTTATCTCTTATAGAGCCCCAGTCCTGTGAAAAAAAAATTGGTCCTTCCTATATTTGTGATTTATATCCCCCTAACTCAGACTTAATTTGCCTCTTGGTATGGCCCCTCAAATGTGTCCTCAGTTAGGAAGGAAAATGGTTAGCACATTTTGTATTTTGTAATCGTCTATAATGATCACATTGAATCCACATGCAGGGCCAATTAGTTGGATTCATAAAATAGCCAAACACTCCCAACTGTCCACTCAATACTTCCCATGATCCTTCCCATCCCTATCAGTCATAGCTGGACTTCATGTTAGGTCTGAATTTTATTCCCCAGTTTCTTCTTGCTGACTCAACCAATCCCAACTGTCACCCCTTTACCCCATTTCTTCTTAGAATCTGTTATTAAACCATTATAAATTTATATTATGACTCTAAAATATAACACACTTTCATGTCTTATCTCAATATTCACATGATAATACTTATGTGTCATATTATCTTGTTCAAACAACATAATTCCCTTCTTCCTACGTATGTCCTATTAAAACAACATAATTCTCTTTGCCAATATTTAGCTAAGCTCCAAAATCCTTGCTGTCACCATGTCTTTGTCACCCTTCTTGTTTTGAAATGATTCTTTACAGTATTCAGAACAAGCAATTAGTCATCAAGCAAGTCCCCAAAAATTTGTACAAAAGAGGGGTTACGTCCATATGATACTTGTAACACAAAGTAGGTAAAGCTGCTTTCCGCGTTGCCCCTTTTGGTCAAATAGTTAATTTCAGACTGCAGCTACATATAGTTACAATATCAGCATGTCATCATAATCCAATCTATGCTTTCAACATGGGCCCTGGGCTTAATAGATGAGAGTACAAGCCCAAAAGACCATTTCTCAAATGCCCAAAAATTCAGGCTATAAAACAATTCCTAAAAATTACAGGACTGGCGGTAAATGTGAAACACAGGATATAGATATGCTTCTTTTTTTTTCTTTCCAAAGAAATTGAATAATTACTTACCAGGTCAATTACTCGTATGATAAAATATTTCAGGTTTAATCGTCAAATAAAATCAATATATGCTAAATGACAAAGTAACACTAACAATCTAACAAGGGACATCTCAGCGGTCATTGCTATGCTTTATCAGCAACCAAAGAGTGAAAAAGAATATTGCTACGCACAATTACAAATGTCAAACACAAGTCATGTGGGCAAGATATGCTAGAGCTCTAATGGGCAACGCATGTTGGAGTAGTACTAGTAATGGTCTAATGGGCTCATTTTTAAAGTTGCACGCTCTCTTTATTTTTTTTATAGTTTGCTAATCACATGCCATGGCTCATGCTTGTTTGTTGGCACCGATATTTAAAGATCTCTTTTTCTACGCCAAACCTACAAAGGAGAAAAGCAGATAAAGGTGAGAGATTGCTAAAGCATGCAGCATTATTAAACCAAAGTGAAAACAAAGGGCCATTTCTTGATAAGCAAACCTATGCCTATAGCCGAACTAGTGTTTGCTTAATGAGAAAAAAAAAAAAGAGCATCAGAGATCACACATTTCATGTATCATGCATACAGTACGGCACTAGTATCTCATTTGGATTTGCTTCCGATCTATTGTCTTTTTAGATGCCTTCTCTGCGTGTTTCCCTTAAATCTCTCTCTCTCTCTCTCTCTCTCTCTCTCTCTCTCTCTTGTTTCTTTGTGTTTGTTACGTTGCCTACAAGGTACCATCATTTCTTATTTCTTTTCCTTTTTTATTTTTTTTGGGTTGAAGCAAGATACTTTTAATTATTTCAGTATCTTGTTCTGATTCCTTTCAATTCATCAAGTGTTCAACATCTACCTTCTTTTTTTTGCATGACTTTCTAATAAGCGGCAACTTCAGACTATAAAAGCAGAGCCTAACGCTATAAGTTATTCCTAAATTATGAAACAAAACTTCAGAAAGATCTCATGGACAAAATATTTGATACACTCATGCTCATCATTATGTCAATTCAAGGTTCTCATACCCCATCACAGTTATAAAATTCAAATAGAAATGTTAGTCCGATAAAATATAGTAAATGAAGTACTAGCATATAATATAATGTAAATTATACAACATTGTGTAGCTAGCTACCTAGATTTGCCCAAGCCTCTTCCACTGACTCTCTCACCCTCCCATTGCCGTGCTGCCGCCAAAGTAGGAAACACAATCTATATCCTAATTCCTAGCCCCCTAAGTCCTAACATCAAAATCCACGCCAGAAAGAGAGATTAAACTAATCAAATTTTGTTCCAACCCTTCGTTCACTTCCTACTTAGACTTTGGAAAAACCGTAATAGGATAATCTCTATCCAATTTCCTAACAAAAAGAGGACATATCAATGGACAAAAACCACCAATTTGTTTATTTTTTAATATATAGTATTAATCACAAGAAAATCCTTTGATTTCAGCGCCACATACTTGTTCCTCCTAGTCGATGCTCACAAGCCAACTAACCGTCTCTTTGTATGCTCCGTCACCTTTCTCTTTTTCTTTAACACCCTTTTGTATTTTTACATTTCCCTCTTGCCATTGACACAATACATAGGAGCTAGTTATTAGTGAAAAAAAGAAAATCACTAATACTTGCTCTAATCTCCCTAAGACTCCAATGGGTTCTCTTCCTTCCCCACCAAGACCAAGGGCCCCACCATCACCATCCCAAGAAAATTTCCTTTCCAAATTTGCTGTGGTTGCCGTGTTTTGTCCAAGAGAACCAACCCCGGATGTCACAACAATGCCTAATTCAATTGAGATCTATTATCCACACATCAACACATGGAACCATGTTGGCCCAATTCCCGGCCTAAATGATGATCAAGTCTTGAAAGGGTTTGCTATGGTTGCCCTAGGTGACTCGATTTATATAATTGGTGGCCAAATTTGTCGTAAGGAGTGGGTTCATGTCTCTGATGAATCAGCTGAATTGGTTGATGTGGGTATCCAAGTTGTTCCAACTGTTCTCCGTTACAATCTTAAAACCAACCAATGGTTCAATTGTGCACCACTAGGTGTGGCTAGGTATGATTTTGCATGCACGGTTGATGACAACAATAGGATCTACGTGGCAGGAGGGAAGTCCACCTTGGAAACTGCCAGAGGGATCTCAGCCGCTGAGGTGTATGATCCCGGGCTTGACACGTGGACACCTTTGCATAATTTGCACATTTTGAGGTACAAATGCATGGGTGTGACGTGGCAAGGAAAAGTCCACGTGATCGGAGGATTTACAGAAAGTAAGGACTCTGATAAAACAATGTGTGGTTTAGTGGAACGTAGCTCGGCTGAGGTGTATGACATGCAAGCTGGAAAGTGGGACCTCAAGGCCGGGATGTGGCAATTGGATGTGCCACCTAATCAAATTGTGGAAGTGAATGGCACTCTCTTTAGCTCAGGGGATTGCTTGAATGCATGGAAGGGGCATATTGAGGCCTATGATGGCATACTTTGGAGTGAAATTGATGGATCACACAAGAGAAGCCTTTGCAGAGTGGAAGACAACTATGAGAATTGGGCTCCTAACCAAAGAATCTACCTAACTATGGCACCAATTGGGACCCGATTGATTTTCTTGGCAGGTTACAAGATGGATGGGGAACTACCAAGAACAATGTCCATTGTCCACATATTTGACACATCAGCTGCTAGAGATGCGTGGAGGAGCTTTGAGCCAATTGAATTGGAGGGTGAGAAAGAGCTTTGTAGCCATTGCTGCGTTGTGCAACTCTCATGATGAGCTTAACTGAGAGTAAGAAAAGACGCGAAAAAAAAAAACTGAAAAAACATAGATTATTGTTGTTATTGTATGTTTAGCTTGTAGACCCTGATGTCATAATCAAAGCATGACCTTTTTTGGCTAATTTACAATGTATTTGAAAGGCAGTTCTGTGGCTGGATTCATCATTAGGGAACAAATCCACGTGACCACGCCTGCCTTGTCACCAAATAAGAAAAATCTACTTTAAATTTTTGAGCTTCGTTAGAAATATTAAATAAAAAATAAAATGTTTAATATATTCAAAAATATTAAATTTTTATTTAATTCTATTTCTTTCTGTATTTGTTGAAATGTAATATTTCAATTGCATTAATGATCTTTGCACTAATATAATCAAATCAAATCAAATCTATCTAGAGAATCACCCTTTTGCAATTTAGACTAAATTAAACTTTTGTTTGCTTTATTAATGGTACCTATAAATGGCTATTTAAACACTGTTTACAGGTGTTTAACATGTGGTTGACCTGAATAAACTGTTGCTTTACTGAGCTCAAGTGTCAGTGTCCCATCGCATTAACACATTGCCATAAACGGAAAAGGTTCCGACTACTTAAAGCTATTCAACAAATACCACAACCCTTTTGAGGACAAGCCCATAACTGGGTCTACGGACCAAACCTCATGTCGATGATCTCATGTGGGCCCAAGACTTAACTTTTCTGGGCCCCACCCACCCCTCCATTGTAGGCTAAAACGCGAACTCCCCAAGCCCACCTTGAGGCCCTCTACATGGACATAAGGTAAAGCCTCAAACCAAAAAAAATAATTGGTTAAAAAAGCCCAACACAGAATTCAAAGCCTTTCTCACCTTTCCTTTTTTTTCCCCACTTTGCGAGCGACCAAGCGCTAAAACACCATGACCACCATGAAAAGAAGAGAAAGTTGGTAAGCAAAAGGGTCCATCGTTCACGTGAGCCGTGGGCTCAGACCCTTGCAGGAGCACGAGCCTCGCACACTCCCCTGAACCTGAACCCACACCCTTCTGCTTTTGGGCCCCACACATCTGATTCTGACCACACCCTGGTCCTTACGCAAATATCTTCGCACGTGCCAGATGTACCATGCACGCGTGAAGACTTCACATCACTGTCCAATGATATTGATTACGCGATGAAGTCCTTTGATCCCTCTCTGTGACTTTGACCCTGTCAGCAACTGCATTTGTACCTCAAGTCCATCTGAGCCGTTGATCTTGGAGACAATCTCGAGGGCCACATGTTGGGTTTGGACCTCAAAAAGGCCCGACATGTGTATGAGAGAGGGTTTTTTTGCGTTTTATTATGGTAGTAGTATACTTTTCTTCCCAAAAGCAACGACCCGTTAAGGTGGTGACACGTGGCGATCGATGATTTTGACACGTGGAATGAGATTAGAGGTAGGTGGAAAAGATGCATGTGCTATCTCACCATTTTTCTCCTCTTCCCCCCTCTTCGGCCGAGGTCGTTTGCATTCTCCTTTTACTAGTTCTATATGAAAGCTTTGTATGTGTGCGGCGCTAACACATGATCCATTATGATTGGATTCACTTTCATCTCATAGGTCCCTTTGCACTTTAGATGATCTCGTCAAAATGATGGATCTTATGTTTTTTTTATTTTTTTTTCGCCACTTTTCCTCTTATAGGGTGGGTACGCAATTTAATCCTTGAAAAAAAAATTAATGCTTGTTTTAACCTCTAATTTTTTATTTATTAATTATTTTAGTTTCTAACTTTTAAAACGAATCAAGTCAATTTCTTATATTATAAAATGTGAATCAAATTTATCTTTTATTTAATATTTTATTAATTAAATGATAATATGTAATATTAAGTGATATTTTATCATACCATGTGTCATCTAAAATATAATGAAATTTAAAATAACTTATTTTGATATCTAAAATTGTATAAAATGAGTCATTTTATGACTTAGAATGAATATGTAAATGACTTATTTTATATAATTTTAAACATCAAAATGAATTATTTTAAACTTTATTTTATTTCAAATGACATATGATATATCAAGTTATCAATTATTATTTAATTGATAGAAGATTAAGTAAGATTGGGTTGGGGGATTAAAATGACTTATATTTTGTAATGTTGGGGACTAATTTGACTCATTTTAAAAGTCAGAAACTAAAATAATTCAAGAGTGAGAAGTGAGGGATTAAAATAAACATTAACTCAATAGTATAAGATAAATAATTCCCTTGAAAAAAGGACCACACATTTTACGATACTTCACAATTTTATAAAAAACAAGTCAGTTTATTATCAATATTTCAATTGAGTGCCACTTAATTTTTTTCATTATTTTTAAGCAATTAATTTGTCCTATATTAGTTTTTTAGAGGACTAAAATGAAATTCACTTTTCTTATATATAACTTAATTTTCATTTATGATTAGTATAGGAAAGTGAGTTTAATTTTGATGCATTTATAATATAAAAAAATTATATTATTATCAAATCACATGTTTTGATTTTGATGCACTGACATATATTTTTATTCTAACTAAAATATTAGGAGATATGGAATAAGGATGAGAGTCAAATTTGTAATCTCCTATAACTCAATAAGAAATGCAGGAGTTTATTAGTATATTGTTTACTCATTTCCCCATTTGACCTCTATTAAGTTTTACATTATCGAAGTAGTTTGATGAATGCTGTGTAACAATAAAAAAAAAATTCCCTAAATTCCTTTGTTTGATTGTTAGTTTGGCTTTTCTGATAAAAAGAAGCATTATTGTTTCCCTTAAATGTTTTTTTTGGTACATATTTGCCTCAAATATCATGTCACATATGTATCTTGCCAAGTTATATTAAATTCATTGGGCACGCACGGATTTCACAAATTTAATTAGAAAATTTTGACGCTTTCAATGCATTTAGGGTTTCGATTTATCAGTTAGGGTTTGAAAATTTAAAAATAATTTAAATGTATTTTTAAGTTTTCAAATAATATATAAATTTTTGTTTTGATCTTTGAAATATTATCATTCAATTATTATTGCCATATTAATAAATATATAAATTTTGGTTTCCTTACAATATTGAAAAATATTATACAGCTGGCTATCGTACTAAATTAAAGTAATAAGAAGAAATAAAACATGACTTCTATTAAAGAATAATTTACAAATTGCCAACCAAAAAGACACACCATGATAAGTAAAATCTGGGGCCATCAAAGAAGTTTCTCCCAATAAAAATTAACTTGATACTTTGGCCTTAATTGGCTGAAAGAGCTTTCACTGAGCGTAAGAAAGCAGACACTACTGGTGAACTAATGATGTGCATTGCGAAGGAAGTACGGTGGAAGCTATGGTTTTATATCGCTATGTCAATGTGGTCCTCCCAACTCATTATTACACTTCCTTAGCCCCACATCTTCTGCTTCGCCCTGTTGCCACTTCATGTTTCCTCTTTCTTCGACTTCTACTTGGAAGGTCTCAAATGAATTATATATTATACCAGCTTCATCTTAAAAAAATAAAATAAAGAAAAGAGACATATTTGAAAGAAGCCGACCTGAAATTGTTTTTGTTAGCCTAGATAAATGTATTTAGTTATGAACATAAATTGACATAAAAAAAAACATATAACTTATGTTTTCATCCTTGAATAATGAAAACCAAATTAAATAAATTGAGATTATGTAAATGTATAATAACAACCCCTAATCTTACCTTGTTTTAAACAGAAAAGAACTCCTAACCTTATTTGATAAAGTGGGGTACCCTGTTCCTGCTCCCACGATGGCCTGCTCTGTTCCCTTACCCGTATTGTGGCCACCGTAATAATTTCCAAAAGAATGCCATGCATTGTCCTTTTCTTCAGAAAACGCTGTTGCTTCCTTCCTTCTGCTGCCATTTCTTTTTTTTTCCTAATCGGCCAATTTGGTAAACTTTTACTCCGACAATAACTCACTGTCTCCAGGAAAATACTTGGGTCATGAACTAGTGTTTATGCTACTTCATATATTATAAAATTAAAATTAATCAACTTCAAAATCTTCATGGCGATTTTATAAATTGCTGCAATTTTTCAAATTTAGTTAATTCACCATTGGCAATTTCAGGTTTTTCACATAAATAAAATAAAGAAATACCTAATTGCAGGCATCTTATACTTCCAATTCATTACATATTTATCCTGTTTTATATTTAATAGAAGTCAATTGACCGTATGAAATTTAAATTCTACACCAAAAATATTAAGAAGGTGATTTAAATCAACTTTGCATGCATGTCCTTTTACAATGGTTATATCTTGTCAAAGCAGTGTTAGAAGTAAATAGACTCTTGACATACATCTGCATCACTCAAAAGTTTATTTAAATTGACTTTTGAGTGACGCATGTGTGTCAAAAGTCCAAAGAAGCTAATGTTGGTACATGAAAAAACAATTGCAATTCATCATTTGTAAAGTTGATTTAAATCGACTTATTTATATTTTTATGTGAAATTTGGTTTTATAGGAAAATCAATTTAAATTTACTGTTATTAAAAATATTTAAGATATATATGCAACACAATGAAATCTGACACATATATATAATAAGGTATTTTTTTGGTTTATTTATGTAAGAAAAACCCGCAATTTCTACTCCTAATATCTTATATATACTATTTTACTTGGTTCATTGTCATATTCATGTAATTTATTTTAAAACACTATATTTTACTTTAATATATGTGAGATCCAATATCCCATGTTAAAATAACTCACAATTTATACTCAATCTTAAATTAAGTTTTGTCAAAATTTTAAATATTGATTTGGTCATTTATGATTTATTTGGATAAGAAAATAAAAGAAAAAATGATGAACATAAAATGAAAAAAGAAAATAAGAGTTGTATTAAAAAAAATCCTTATTATGATAAAGAATAACTGTATTTTTTATTAAAATTTTAAGCAACTTACATAAAAAAACAATAGATAATTTTACAATAATTTTAAGAGAAATTATTAATTAATACTTAAATTATAAAAGTTATTTGTTTAAGTTAAACTAGATATGATGCAATATTTAAAACATTATTTTTATTGAATACAAACTTTTTCATACAATCTCACCATTTTTTGCTCATATAGGGAGAGAAAAACTTAGGAGATGGTCCTACATGTTTGTTTTTCTCTTCCTTTTCTTCTCATCCAAGCGGAAGGAATTTTGGTTCCAGAATATTTTTTGTTCTTTATGTTTCCTCTTCCTTTATCTGCCTCAAGTTAGGATGGCTTATACATGATAAAAATTCTTTAGGCGATAATTTTTTTATATACAATTCAAGCTTAATGCCTAATTTATAATGACTAAATGTTGAATTATTTGAACCAACTCAATTTATTAGATATTTTAAAATCAAAACCTATAATAATATTATGATAACTCTTAAATTGATGCTTGACAAAAAAAAAATTACTGGACAAATTCGACCCTAAAAAACAAAAACCCCTAATATAGTCTTTGAAAGGTTAAAATGTATGTGAAATTAGTTATTTTATTGACAATTTAGCTCTCGAAAAAAATTCTTTCATTGAACATATTACTCCATTCAAAAGGGCCAACTTGACCATTCTGAAAACTTTTAGCCTTTTAGGGAATATGCTAGGAGTTTTTATTTTTTATGACGAGTTTTCCCGAAAATACTTTTGTCGGGGATCACATTGAAATTTACTCTATTATTATAATAATATCGACATAATTTGAACCTCAATTACTTACATGGTTCCACCTTGATTATATTAGTAGTCTCGCATAATTGTAGATTAAAGTAATCTTCGCCTGTTAGCAAGGCTAAAAGAAAAACTAGCACTTACTTTTCCCACATGATACTTCTTTTTGGAAAATTCAAACTCAATTTGCCTTATTTAATTGAAAATTTTTCATGCTTTAATTTTGCACCGCATGAAAACAACAAATTCGAAGAATCAACGTGAAAAAAAAGGTTCTTAAAGATACCTAGATAAAAATTTAGTTTTTAAAAAATAAACCTTTTTTTTCATGTATAAAAAAATAATTTAAGTAAAACCTTCTATTTTATCGGCATTGATTAATTTTGATTAAATATGGGTAGGAACTCGAAGATAAGATGCTGTCTGTCCTCTTTCGTGGTTTGGGGGATAATGAAAGGCGCAAGTGATATCATGTGTTGGATATGGTTGAGAAATTAAATTTGCCACATAGTTTTATGAAAGTTTGTCGAACTCTGATTAGACACAAAGTTTGAATAATTGAAACTTTTTTAATGGAAGCATTTTTCTTGTAAGAATTTTCGGCATGTCTTTGCATGCAAATTTCAATCAAACATAAAGGGAATAGACATGGGAAATGTTATTCTATACTAATAAAGAGGAGAAGAGGTCAAAATCAAGATCCAAAGTAAAAAGTTTTGTCATGTCGATACGAGCAAACAATTTTTTTATTTTGAAAAAATTGAAATACGCAAATGACCTGGTGTGTCATTAACAGGGATATTGTAATTAAGCACCACACTTTGTTGAATAATTATATTATTTTTTCTCATATGGTACATCATGCTGATTCATTTTTCATTCACCGTAAAATGAGGTGTAGATATTATTTAAATAGGATTCATATCTTATTTAATAATTAATAAAATGTGAGTTGATACGGTGTCTTATATTTTATAGGTATAAATGCTCTTTTTTATTAAATAATGTGAAAATTCAAAGAATTTTAGACAGTAGAGCATTGCAATCCAATATTGAAATTAGGAGTATTATTATATTATTAGAAAAATATTATTTGTACATATTATATGTGAGACACTATACCGACTCACACTTCATCTTTCATTGACTAAGATTCAAACCATAGTTGAATGTAATTTACACTTCATTTAATGGTAAATAGAGTATGTGTCAACACGATATCTCATATATAATGAGTATAAATAACATATTTCATTTTATTATATAGGAATTCGTTTAGGAAAGAATGGCAAGTTGGCAACGTATTACTAGTAAATTAACCCAAAAGTCTAGGTACAAATACCAACCCCTAATCGCTAAGAACAAGACAAAGTTGATACTGTATAAAAATTCAGATACCTTTTTTCTTCGTGGTTAACTCAATTCAAACGCTTTTGAGAGACGAGGTAACATTGCGAGATGGAGGGCGTGCTTAAGGAGGTTCCTCCACAACACACAACATTCTTTTTGGGTTGTTTTTCAAAAACTTATCTTTCAAGGTTGCTTTGTTCGTAGCAAGAAATGTAATTTGTACTAAAAATATGAGACGATAGCATGTCAATACTCTCTCATTTATTCTTAAATGGGATGTGGATCTTATTTAATTTGGATCTCATTTAATTTGGATCTCAAATCTTATACAAAGATATATAAAGGTGTTTCAGCACTGTATCCAATAAATTATGAGTAGAAATAATACTATTCATTCTCAATTTAGATGCTTGGTTTCACCAAAATTAGCTTTGATCATTAGTAAAATAATTCACTTTTGGAAGTATTTGATTTTCTAATGTTTGTTGTTTGATACGGGAAAAATATTCAAGATATTGATTTCGTTTTAAGTTCTGATTTCACAATGTTGCTGCGGCTGAAGAGAATTATAATTTAACAGAAGTAGGTTGAAAATATTATTTTATCATAGTTATAACAATTTGTGTGAATTATTAATAATAAATATAAAAATATTGTAAAATCTACATATATATTTATATTTTTATGCAATATGAATACATGAAATTGGATCGATTATTTCATTTCCATTATATTTCCTTCAATTTTGGACCAAAATATAATGTAACAATTCATTGATAATTAAATTTAATCATTAATAATATGCCAGATAAAAAAAATGATTGATAATAATAAGATGCATAAAACCATTATATGTTACACCATTAATTATGGCAACTTTTTGGTGGTTATTATTACTTATAATAATAACAATAAAATTATCAAAACTATAATAATTAAAAGATTTTATTTAAATACATTTAAGGTATAATTTTTTATATTGTAATTCAATTAAAATTTCTATATCCTGGCATGCATGACTTTTAATTTAGTGATGTGGAAGTCAAATTTATTTTAATGTATAATTAGAAAATAGTATAAAAATATTTATATTAAAATTAAATTTTAATTGAAAATTACTGTAACTGCGAAGAATTTGTTGGTTGGTTGACGTAATTATTGAATAACTAATTTCTTTAAGATAAAGACCCCTAACTGGCAATGAAACTACCTTTTTCCATGTGAGCGGAGAAAGAAAATCCAATTTTAGCCGAACACAAGTATGGTCCTCTCATTACATGTTTCCAGGAAGAGATTTTAAATGTCAACACATGCATAACGTCAAACGACTCGAAGCTCAATAATCACTGTTTTTGTTTTTTCTGTAACAGTAAATCATCATTGTACTCTGCTCTCATTTTACAGTTGAACACCGCTCTCTTTATCTTATTGTGACGTTGGGGGTATAAATAAAACAATAGAATCAAGCTGATAAAAACAGGGTCATTTTTTTAAATAGGTAAAATTTGTCATGATATTAATTAGTTTGGTAAATTATATGGTTATGGTGTATGGATTTCACGAAATCTCGTTAATGACAAGATTTTATTAGTAAAATATTACTTTTTAATTCAAAACTTACCGACGACAAGATTTGGAAAACGAAAAATATTATTTTTTAAATCGAATCTTGCCAATAGCAAGATTTGCACATTATATTTATGTAAATTTCTACACAATCTCATATATGAGGAATTATTAAATTGACACACCATATCAAAAATAAAAAACCCAATAAAAACATGCAAGAGAAAACAGAAGCATTATATTTTTATATTTATATATAACTAATATCAGAGGAGAAAGAATGAGATGAGAGTTAAGCTTATGATTTCATTGAGATATGTAGAAATTTGTCACTAAATTATAGGTTCCATTGAGAAAGCATCCGATACATTTGTGATTTGTCTTCAAAATTTTGCTTGTTTATTAGACAAAATACTTAATTCGATCGGCAGAAATATATCTGGGGACAGATTAATTCCTTAGATTTTGAATGTCTAGTTATTTGTATAATTTTATATAGTATATGAAGGAATTAATTTGTCTCCTTTTTTATTTATCCCTTTTAAAAAATGTAATGAACCACTTTGTGACTTTCAAAATTTGAAGGATAAATTTGTAGTCGCCCAATATACTTATGAGAACTAAATTGAATAATTAGTCCTTTTTTTTTCAATTAAAAAATATCATCGGACTTTTTTAAATTTTATTTTATTTTTTAAAACTTTCTTTAATTAGTCTGATACAAATGATTTGTTGTTTGGATTAAAAAGACAAAGATGGAAGAGAAGATGAATTTTGAACCGCGGTTAAAATGAGGTGACCTTTTGTTTATCGTTTCTCTGGAAGCAAAAGGACAAGGTCCTCCTATCCAAATTCCAAAGTTTCTCTTTATTTTCACCTTCCGGCCACCACACCCCCACATCCACATGCTTTCTCTCTCTCTCTCTCGAAGGCCTCAAATTTAAGTACTCCAACAAGCTTCGGTAGTGGTAGTAGTCGCAGCAGCTGTGTGAACCGTGAAACTGCAAAGCCTCAACTCATAGCAGCATAGTAGTGATAGTAGTTGTACTCCAACAGCAACTACCACCGCAGTTTCCTAATCTCTTCTCTCCTCTCCTCTTCTCTGCTCTTGTTAATTACAACTGGAATAAGAAGCTGCTACATAATTCTGATAGGTTTCAAAGGTGAAACGGAACAGAACAGAACAGAATAGAGCAGAGGAAGGGACCTCAGAGAATGTGGTAAAAAGAAGGAAGCAGAGTCCAAAGGGTAAGAAAGAAGAAGCAGAGAGAGAGAGAGAGAGAGAGAGAGCAATAAGCAGTAAGCAACAATAATAATGGTACAAGAGCATAACAATGGATCGTGGGCACCAGTCGGGTCCCCACTGAACGTGCACATAGACGATGATCTTCTTCATAAGCAGCAGCAGCAACAATGGAGCAACTTTGACAGCTCAGTTAATGCCGTTTCCTTTGGTTTCGTTGCCACTGCCATTCTCATCTCCATGTTCTTGGTCATGGCCATCTTTGAGAGGTTCCTCAGACCCTCTTCGCCGGCGCTGTCGCCGTCGTCCTCTCGCCGGAGCCGCCGCCGTGACGTTGAGTCTCAGATGGGTTTCACTGGGAAGCTCCCTCATTCATCACCAAAAGTAAGTGTTGGAAAAAATAAAAATCTTTTTTTTTTTTATTGTTTCTATGTTGGGGTTTGTGTTCTTATTTCGTGCCAATGTGAAAGCCTTTAACTTTCTTTGTGTTTTGCTTCCCTCCTCGTTCAGTGTTCTTAGGCTTTCTCCTTTTTTTTTTTTTCCCCTTTCAACTTTCAAATTTCAATGCAGAATTCTCTCCCACCACCACCACTTTGATGCATTCTGGTTCGGCTTTTAATTTGGGTAGTTATTTTGGTTTCTCGTTAAGTGATGACATGATTTATTTTTTTTGGTATGCGATGACATGATTATTTATCTGACAAAAAGTTTTTTTGCCCAAGTTTTGTTCTTTCTACTTTGTTTCTTTTTTCAATTTATATATATATATTTGCTGTTAAATATCAATCCCATGAATTGCTTTTAATTTTTCCCCTTACTATTGGAATTTGGAACTTTGGATCTTGGGCACTTGCCGCTTGCTGAAAATTACATGTGTTGTTCTGTTTTCTTTTCTTCTAATGAACTTCTCTATTAAAAAAGTTTGTGTAATGTGCGTCATCATCTCCATCACAGTTCTGCATCTGAATTATGTCTTGTTGATCACTTTTTGAGACCTTATGTGCATTTTCCTGTTCCATTTACACTAGAGATCCTCCTTATTAGCTTAACACTAACGGGTGTTCCTCCTACATTCTTAAATTGACCAAATTCTCAAATGTTGTGCTTTTATTCTTTTTGTCAAAGAGATGGACAAGTAGTTTACCATGTGCTAGTTCATCATTGTAGCTAACCCCAATTTTTCCTTTGAAGAAAAGGTTAAGAACTGTCAAATTTCAATTAAGCTTCTGACAGTCCCAGATTTTTTTTTCTGTTTTGTTTTTTGTTTTATGGGGTATAATATGAAATATGAAGTTCTGAACACGAGCTCTATCCTAACCCCACCAGATTTTCCATTTCGTTCCCCCTACTTCTACACGTTCTGTCAAATGCCTTAATTATGAGTGAACTGTTTTGTCTCCTGAGAGTTTTACATGGAGATGGTCCTCTCTTTAAGTTTTCTACAGAACCATTGGCCCCTAGCCATGAGTCTTCACTCTTCAGACTTGTTATCCCTCTTTGTGTGGGGAGTTGAGACCCACATCGTCCTTGACGTTCACGTGCTCCATTACTTCCAATCTTTAATGATACAACACATGACCGGTGTTTGTGATCTGAGACACACGGTCAACCTTTTCTATTTAGTCTTATTTTATGTTCTTCTTTTCTTTTTAGCATTGTTTGTTTACCCTTCTAGCTGCTAGTTCCTAAGGTAACCCCAATGAAAGGTATACTTAGTTTCTGTTCCACATATTTCTTCTTGGATGATACCTTTTTATTGTAGCATCGTATGATGAGTGATTGCCATGCAACAATTGTGATGTCCACCTTGTGCCACTCCTTTGAACTTTGGAGGAACACATTAGGCCCACCTTTGTATATATTTCATCCTAACCTGTGTTCACTTGGAGGGCACAACAACTTGATGGGGACATTGTCTGTGGAGTTGTTTCTCTCAACTTTTTAAACAAAAATTATTATTGATTCTTTAGTATTTGCCATTGAGGTTATGAAAGCAAAAGCTCACTAACAAAATAATGCAGAATTTAATAATTTGTTTTGTTTGGCATTTAGATCATGTTAGCGATATGGATATCACTATGGTGTTGATGGAATAGAGAATATGGTATTAGAGAACATGCTTCCGCACTTAGTCTTCTGACAGGGATTCTTTTCTATTGTTTATGGTAATGATACCAGTAAGGGCTCAGGCACTGAGACCATGTGAGGAAGGATTTTGCTTTTCATATTAACAAAGTTATTATTATATGATATAAAAGCCAGTTCCGTAACCATAAAACAATTAAAATTGAGTTTGACATTAAAGTAACAAATCGTTTTACTTTGTGATTATCATTAAAGTAACAAACCATGACCATTGGGAAATTGGATTAGATATGAATCACATCGAAGGCTATAAATTTATAATGTGATTCTTGAGTAACTAACTATTATTTCATCTCCCACCTTTGATGAGGTGGTTTTCCTTTGTCAATATCCGGTAGTGGTTTCAAGCTCACCCGCTTCAATGGTGAAGTGTTTAGGAGGTAAAACGGAGTTTTGAGTGATAACTCCAAATTATTAAAGCTCTCAACATGTTCTATATTATCAAACATAAGACCATTTTTCTAATATAAAGGCAGCTATTATGCTTTGATTGCTTTATTTTCTGTGGATCCGTGTCTCACCTGTATGTTTATATCTGGGTGGGCATATTTAATATCCTGTATAAAATGTATTTTATGTTAAATTCAAGTAGTATGTGATATGATATTTGTGCCTTAGCCCTTATCTAACATGTCCAGAATGACAGAAAAGAGAAATAGAAAAATGCAGTAGGAAAATTGTCACTTTGTTGGTTCGATGAATGTGTCTTTTTTTGTTTATTTTATTTTATTTCACACACAAGTGAGGTCCACTCGGATAAGATTCTACGTACCTTATGAATCTTATATTTTTTAGCTTTACTTGCTTTGATGATTGATGGGATGCGTATTTTCTTTCGGATAAAAGTTGATGGGACACATTTCACTAGCCAGGGTCTTGGTTTGATGGCATTGGATGCAAACAACTCAACAGCACAAATCTGCTTAACCATTGTTTCTTTCAATGATAATTATTTTAGGGGGGGCTCATTAGTGCTGCTTTACCTAGACATCTATATGCATTGAAAAAAAAATAAAAAAATCTGGTTTTAGTTGTTGTGGATGACACTTAGTAACTTGCTTGTCGTATGTGCTTGCTTTAATCTTAGATCCATACCTGTGTAGTTTGTGTCTGAAGATCCATGATAGCAAACCAATCGCTTTGTCTGCTTCCTTGTCGACGCTTTACTGTTTCCATCTTGTTAATGAATTTGCTTGGCCCTAAAAGAGAAGTCAGGTGTTATCAACAAGACTTCTGATGCGATTACCTTGATTTTGTATTGTGATGTGTTGAAAGTAATGACTTTGTAACTATAAGAAAATACAAAGCATTTATTACTTGCTCCCTTGGTGTAAAATAACCCTTTCATCTTAGCTAAAAATGCTGGATCCCAGCATTTGGTTCATCCGTATGAGATTATTTCATTCATTAATTTTTCATTTTTCAGTAGTATAATTTGTGCCATGAATTTCCTCTAGTCTATACTTTTTGAACCAATAATAATGGTTCTAACCTTACTAGCAAGTCAATGTTTCATGAATTGATCTGATTTTCTCTAATTTATGCAGATGAGTTTATATGCTAGTTGGGTTTCAGTTATGATGCCAGGAGATGAGATTCCTACATTCATTGCCCACCCTGCTCCGGCACCTTGTTGCCCTGAAAGGATTTCATGGCCTTCCCATCAGCATAACACATTACATTGTTCCACTTCCAACACCTTGCCTAATATCAGTGTCAGCCAAGTATGATGAGAGAAAAATCAATATGATGTGTTGAAGAATAGACTGTTAATGAGGTTTGAATTCCATCCATTTTTTCCCCGAGGGAGCTCTTTCATAGTTTATACCATGTAAATAGGATTTAGTTAATGGCAAACTGGGTTTGGGTTTGGCAATGTGGTCCATCTTTGGATTATGGTATCAATTTGTGTCCAAATGTTAGTCCCTACTTGTCCATGAAAGATGAATGAAGCTTTGGGGTTTTCCGTAGTGTAAATTGGTGATTCTTATCACCAATTAAGTAAGCATTTTTTTCTCCCTTTGAAACTAAACGATAAATCATCAAAAGAATTAAACCCCGCTATGTTGAACTCAAACGAGAATCACTGAGTTAGACATACATACAATGACAACGAAAAGGCACTAACCTTAGTAAAATTGTCTCGCCATGCAACGACAATAACACGTGAATATGAATGAGCTTTACTATAATTATTTTGTCTGGTCATGGGCCGAATATTCTTTGATTGTGACAAGTTAGATTTGGCAAAAATAATGGACACGGTATTCAGCCACATAAGTATCAAGATCCATAGTATGTAGAGAATTTAGATAATTGAGAGAATGATTAGAAATTTGGAATTTGATAAAATGGTGAAAAGGTTAACAATACAACTGGCGTATGTCTTTATATTGGGTTGTAACTAACAATGAAATAAGTCATAACTAATTAACCAACTCCTAATATTAACAACACATCAATTACTGTAATAAGGATTTCTTTTTTTGTCTGAATAAGAAGGTCTTAGAAACGATCACTTGGAACAAGATGCAACTTCTTTTTGGGTTCTATGAGTGATGGTGTATTGGCCATACGTTTTGAAAATTTTAAAGTAAGATGTACGGGATTTTTTTTTTTGGGTTCTTTGATTTGATGCGTTCGAATTGATTCTGGATTCCCATGTATTATAAATCAGAGTTTAGTTGGGATTAACGTGCCCAAAAATCCTTGCACTGTGTAGCGGGACCAAAAACTAATGCTGTTCACGAGCAGTGGTCAGTGGTGGAAAGTCCGGAACCATTTTTTATATGGTGTGTATGATACATAACTTATGTTGTAAATAGATCGTGTATTTATAGTAAAAGTTTAGCCTATTTAGCTAAAAGATTCGGTCCACATTAAATGAACCCGTTCATGAGCTAGTTAGAGCTCAATAAACTTTTATCAAACCAAGCTTGAGTTTAAATTTTAAACCCGATTATTAATGAGCCTAGCTGTTTTGATTACAACACTATGTGAATATATTCAAATTAAAATTAAATTTATAAATAATTAAAAAAAAAAAACTTTAGATGTTCTTGACATATATTTTCACAGGACATCCATAATTAGTCTCTAATATATTATTATGTATGTCAAAATAACGCAGCTCTTGCATTATATTGCTTTAAACACGACGTTATACTCACAGTCCAAAACTATTCTCCTGAACACATACTCGTGAAGAACAAGGACACCGTATTTGGGATGCAATTGAATAGTCGAACTCGTGTTGCGCAACATACGGGGAAGGACATTGCAAGTTCAACATGTGATTCCATAAAACTAAGTTTTGTAAAATTAAAAAAATATGTGATGTTAATATTGTTTTCATGAAGAGCATATGTATATCGTGAAGGTTACACTTGATTCACTGTTAAGTAAGTATATGGGGCCACTCTGACTCTGATCTGCTTCTAGGTTTTAATACCTTCGTGCCCTAAATATGCAGTAACTATCAATTTCTATATTCCGTGACTCTTTTAGTACCATGAAAATAAACCGTGACCCTTTTAATTGAGTGGAGGTGAGATATTGACCAATTCCAAGCTAGGCTCTAATCTGAATAATGCCAAAGCAATCCACACTTGTCCACATTAGGATCCGCATTGATTCTCTTTTGGGGTTGAATCTTGGACATTGAGCTTTGAGCCTTGAACATTCCTCCTTTCCGTATATCATTCCCCCCTGATTCACGGTAGATGTTCTGTTTGTCTCAGTGCCTCAAAGGGACAACTTAAAGGAACAGTCCAAAATGGTTTATGTGCACCAAACTACTATTATTCAGATTAGAAACCCACCAAGGTTTCCCTTCAATCCTCTAAAAAAATTAAATACTGTTACTTATCACATTGGCTCAAAATAATAATAACCACTACTCTTCAGTCTCCCAATAGTTGATTGGTGTCGAAATGGTCTGTTTTATGACGTATGCGTGCATCGCATTTTATTTGTTAGACCCTCCGAAGTTTACAAATAATGTTGCCATCAATTTGGAATTATTTGCATTACCATTAGTCTCCTACTTATCTACCAATATATGGCTAGTTAGAGCGATAGTATTCCTCTCTCTTAATTAATAGCTTCAAATTTAAATTTTGGATATGAAAAAAATTGTGTTCGAAAGAGATATGCTCCCATATGAGACTTCTTTCGCTACTATCTCATGGGATTTGAAATGCTCAAAAAACATTGTCTGTGATAAAGAAATGCATGTTAAAAAAAGAAAAAGAAAAAACTCCAACTTATGTGGATGAGCATTATGGCTCTTGTGATTAATGACCGTGATTTGTGCCGCAGATTGTCAAAAGAATAATATATATAAACTTTAAACTAATCATATAGGTATAATGCTGTACCGGTATTCCTAAGATTTTTGTAGGCAGAAGAAAATGAGTGAGTGGACTAAGGTTGTGGATTCAAGGGAGGCTTTTGTGTAAACCTCGAAATTGTCGCAAGCCTTCCCACGTACTCTTTTTTTAGCACTAGCAGTGTGTTTCCCACTTGAGTTGTCTAAAGAAAGGAGTGTTAAACTCGTCCCAAAATACTCCCTTCTTTATGTAATAATAGTCGTAATGAAAAATCATATTTTTTTTTGACAAGATATATTAGATTTTGAATATATAAAAAAGACACAAAATGATATGATTTCTCTCACGACTATTATTAGGGTATGTATGGCACGCCTAATAGGATAAAGGTTGATAGTATAAGACCTGATAATATAAAGCCTAATAAACTTTTAATACTATACAGTGTTTGGTGTAGCATTGCATAAGACATTCAATTTTACGTTTAGCAATATCATACTATTTATTTATAAATAATTCTAATATCTTAATTAAATATTAAATAAAATCAAATAATAATAAAATAGAAATTTTTATTATAATAATTTTTAAATATTATATTTATGTAAATATTTACTAACTATAATTTAATTTTTATTAAATGTTATTATTTATTTCAATATTTTATATTTTTAATCATAATTATTTAAATTTAATTTGCTGGTTCTTACTTTTATATATTACATATTTATTATTTATTTATATATTTTTTTAGTTAAATTTATAATTTTATATTATATACTATTTATTATTTATTTAAAACCTTTATTTGTTATTAAATATTTATGATTTTATTTTATTTATTGTTTATCAATTATATTTATTTTTATTATATATAACTAAACTGATATTATATATTATTTATATTTTATTATTTATTTAAGAATTATTTTATTTTAATAATATATTATTTTAAAAATAATCTTATACGTTAAAAACTAATCAAGCTTAATTCGGTCTCTCCATGCCGTATTGAGTTATAATGCATTTTGACATATAAAGAAATTATAACGTATAAGGTTATACAATACGTTATCTGTACCAAATAATGAATAAGAGCATGACGTATAATATTAACTTATACTATCATATCTAATATGTTGTACCAAACACCCCATGAAAACCATGTGCATGACACGCACTTCGATGTTTGTCTTTGTTAGGAAACCCGCCAAGACAAAAGCCATTGCCTGTATATACACAAGGTTAAAAGAGTTCTATTTTGGGGACTACCCCGCTAAGAACGACCAAATAGTTACTTATATGCGGACCAACATAACTCTTGCTATCTTTTTAGCCCTTCGGAATGAATTTTTTGTTATTATTATTATTATTATTTGTTACCAGTTCAATGGAAAAAAATTCAATTACTATGAGAAAAAAAAGACGAAGAAATTGCATAATTTGTCTCCATTCCCATTGGTCTCATATCATTATTTCATTGTTGCAAACAAAACGGTAGGTGAATAATTTAGTACAGACTGAATCATGTGCGGCAGAAACGCAATCTTTCCTAACCTGCCATTGGGTAAAATAGAAGAAATCCACTTGCAGAGGAGATAACAGAGCAGAGCAGGGACGCAAATTCAAGTAAGTGAACACTAAAGAGAGATCAATTTTTTTACCACTACTAGCACTAGCTTTTACGTGTTCTAGTGAGCAAAAGGACAAGTTGGAAGTTGTTACAATTACAATCCCTCCTATAATTAAGTCTTACAATTGACCTTTGACTTCAAGTATATTTACATCCAAACTTCATTAACTCCGAAGTCTAAGCACAAATCAAAAGACAGTACAGCAATTATGACTTGCTAATAATAAGTTAATAATTATAACTAGACACTAATCAAGCTCAACTAGCTACTCTCCGGTGACTAAAGTGGTGGCACCACCCCAAAATCCTAGAGAAAGATGAAGCATTCCAACGACATAAGTGGGTTTTCAAGCGACTCATTACCCGATGGTGACCACTTACCTTCCGTGGCCGGGTTCTCCATTTTCCGGCCACCACTCTCCGGCATCGGCGCGGCGGTCCTGACCCTAGCTGGGGACTGATTTGTCCTTCTCCTCGCTGACGGGCTCCGACCCACGACGGATCTAACTGCCACGCCGTCGGTGCGGGTTGCCGGAGACCTAGATCGCCGGCCGGAATTCTCCCCGGCGTCACGCCGGCGAGGCTGGTTCCTCGTCACCCCATTTCCCATTTGGTCTCTGCTCTGAACAACCCTCACGGACCCACCATTCTTCCTCGCCGGAGACTGCTCCGACCTCCTCCCTGGAGATTTTCCGACAACCCTCTCTCTCCTGCCTAAAAATTCGCCGGGAAAGGAGCGATTTTTATGCATTTTCGCCGGAGATCTGTTGACCCTTTGGCGCGCTTCTTCTTCGGTGAAGGTGGTAGTGGACACGCTCTCGCTCAAGCTGCAAACCTCAGAGACTTCTGAGATCTCTTCGCCTTTGTTAATGGTAGCTGCCAACGCTTCCTCTTCCTCGTAATTCTTGACCTTGGTGGTCTCTCTTTGGAACTTGTCGAAGCTCTTTAGCTTTTGGGGTGGATCTTGTTGCGGTTCGAATTTGGACATTTTTGGCTTCCATTTTGGTGTCTCTGCTGAGAGCACTTCCTTCACGGTCTCTTCCTCAAGGGGAGGAGGGGGCGCTCTGCTTTCGGCAGCTTTCACTTTCGAAATGGTGGATCTTGGTGGCAGCGTTGAACCTTTGCTTCTTGTTGTTGGTGTTGAATCTGAGAGTGGAGATCTGTTACTACTGTCACTACTCACGCAGCAACCCATGTTGCAATTCTCGTTCAACCAAGTCCTACGTTTGGTTCAGGAAAAAAAAACACAAACATCACAGGTTGCTAATGTGTGGCTGGGATGTCATGAAAATGGTAGGTATTCCATTAGCGGAGGTTACAGGTCTGGCGTTGGTAACAAGTTGAAGGAGCAGAAGACACAAGAGAAGAGGGAAAAGGGAGGTTTAAGAAAGAGAGGGACAGGGACTCGGACTCGGGGGGTGGGGGTCAACAAGGGAAGGTATTTATTATTGTAAGATTATTATTATATCTTCAACAGTCACGCTAGCACTAGGGTGGGTAGGCAAGTAACCATTTAATAATATTGCCTAACATGCAAGTATTAAACCAAAATAAAAAAACTAGTTCTCCAAGTGTTTTATAATATCTATCTATTTTCATAGGAAATTATATTATAAAACATCTATTAATTTTATATTTTAATAAAATAAATTTTTTATCCAATAGTATCTAAGTAAATAATGATTATTAGTATAACATGTTATCTCTAATTATTTGTTATTCTCAATAATTAATAATTATTAGGATATATTAGTCTATACATTATAATTTTATATAGAAATACTCTATTATTATATTATTTATCACTTTTCTTAATATTTATATTTGTCCAAATTTAACAAAATATTTTATAAGAAAACTATAAGATAGTAAGATACACATATTTTCCCATGTATGGCGGCTATGTGGTAAAATTTGAATAAGTTATGCTGAAAAAAATGTGGAGGTAATTGTAAAAATGATTTAATGTATATGTGGTGATAATGTAAATTTTTTTTATATAGTTATTTAATTCAATTTTTTTCATATACATGACTATTAAAGTTGTTGGATGAGAGTCAACCTTGTTTTATTTATGTGCCAATATATAATTAGATGATTGTATTAAAAAAATTAAATTATAAATGAATAAAAATTAAATTCATTATAAAATGAGATAATTTAATTTATATGCACATATAGTATCAAATTTTTATACATGTATATATGGTTTAAAGTGAGATTTTGATTCATATCGTTTCTATTAATTTTTATTTTAGCTGCTATGAGTCATTGATTTTTTTTGGCCAAAATTGAGTTTATTTTGATTGACTGACAATGAAAATATTTTAAAATAATTTCTTCATTCTTATTCAATTAAAATATGTCATTTATATATTTTTTAAATAAAAAGTGTGAGAATCAATTGTATTGAATAGTTGTATAAAAAATGTTTATACTATCACTATTCAGAATGAAATCCTTTAAAATTAATTACCGATCGTTATAGTTTTAACCTTTTAGATTTTAGTCTCTATGATTTTTTTTTATGAAGGACTAATTTTTCTTTTCCATAAAGGTTTAAGACTGGTCTCTATTGTTTAGTTTATGTTTCAAAATCAGGAGTAATCGCTTCATTATTAGTAAATTCTAGAAATATAAGTTGATATATGTTCTCACTTTTAGGTTTTAGCTTTTAATGGTCAGCAATAGCCGTTTTGTTTTTCTTAATTACTAGTAAACAATAGAGAATGAGGGATGTCTTTTCAAGTTTTTCAAGGATAGTACCTCTAAGTTGTAACTGCACTTTAATGCCTTAAATCATTCACTACCAGATATATGTGAACAAGGTTTGACGGCATGTTTGGTTAGCTAGAGCCTTACAGGTTAAAAAATCGGGATTAAGATGAATTTTTTTGTGTTATTTTATATATAAAGGGTGTTTAGTTAAATGATAAAATTGCAAATAGTTTTTTTTTTATGAATAAAATTCATGTATAATTTTACAGACAAAATCCATTTATGAAATATTTTCCCACAATTTTAACACCTAACTAACCCAACATGTCTTAAATAAGAAAAAAAATGAGTAGTTTTAAAATTCATAACCAACATGTACCCTTTAAATTGATTTATAGTATGAATAAATTAGTCATTACATTCGGTAATCAATATCTCGGAAACAAAAAAAAATCCTTTCCGGGCACAGATTGGAAGTAGATGTTCTTACGGTCATTGTGCTTTTACCTATCAAAGAGGGCGGCCCCAACTGATACGTTACGAAGTTTTAGTGACTAAATTTCAGTTGGTGTAATGATTCTGAGTTTAAGCTATAGATGGACCCAATTTCCGTTGACCTCCCACCAGGTTTGATCCTAAGCTAAATGATCCGGTCCAGCGGGAAATGATGAACAATGCAGAAAGATAAAAAATGACATGAACGTGCAAGTTTTTAATATAACTGCGATAGATGCTAATTAAGCTGATGAGAAACAATCACACAACAGCCCCACGTGAATTTATATACAATTAACATATGAGATATGTGCAATGAGAATGGGGGCGAGCCACATTGATCATTGTTCAGTGGGGCTGTCTAGCGGGATCTAAGGGGCAGAATGATGGGCCCCACAACTTCATTACCTCACGTAATCAAGCCAAATTGTATGGGCTAGCAAAATTTCACATGAGAAAAGACATCCAAGGCTAAAATATTCATTGGTGATTCAATGCACACCGTGTTCACCGGGGAAACAACATAACACGCTTCCTTTTTGGATGTACAAGCTTTTAGAGATTTTTAACCTTTCAATGAAACATTTTGAAGGGTCACTAGAGATGTACAATGGTCCAATGCCTGCGGCTAGAGTGGACAAATGTGTAATTGGGGTAATAAGGACGATGTTATACTTCAAATGGAAGATTGATTAAGTAGGGAGTGTAACCCCTTTCTGATGGTCCACGTCCCAGCAAATAAAAACGGTGTGTGGATCCCATGGCTGCATGGGCCCTTTTTATCTGCACTTTCAAGGATGCCTCATCACCATAATGACTAGGAACATGGCTTGGGTATGAAAAGCCAGATGCAGAAACAAACTCATGTTGGAAAATACTTACAATTTAAGTTTGTTTAACCGGCAGAAGGAGTCAAAATTATGTTTGATGGAAAGAACACAAATATTACTTTGAGAAAAAGAGGTTCGAGAGACTCAATTTCTTATTGGAGTCTAATTTATATGTATTAACAATATAAAGCACTTAAAAAAAATAATTATCATGGGCAAGTAATTACATGATTTGACAATTTCTTAAAATTAGGTTAGTTTATAGTATAAAATTTAATTTCACACAATCAATGTATAAAAGTAAACTCTTCTTATCATTTCTCCCGTAAAAATATAAAATAAAATGCTATATGTTTTTTTCTGAATTGAAATGCCATATGTTTAAACAAAGTGAAAGGGGGAGTAAAATAAGGCAGAGTAAATATACATTTTAGTTTTCGAAAATTTTTTGCTTCAATATATTAATGTTCATGAATCTTTTTTTAAAATAAAGTGTATATATTTAATCTTTTAAATAGTAGTTAAAAATTTAAAATAAAAATATTTGTAAAGATTAAAGTGTAGATTTAATCAATAAAAAATAAGCATGACCTTGTAAAGCTTAATTGGATCGGTAAACAATGGAAATGAACGATGATAATACATGGGTTCTGGGTCGCGTGTGTAACAATATGCCTTACTTGTTGGTCCACCCAACATTTATGCATGAGCACCATGACAGAAGAAAACGTGATGGCTACATGGATAAATCTCTGTCATCTTATGAAAATATGAATCCCATTGTACAGACAAGAATAAATTATTGCGGTTTAGCCATAGAATAGAAGCCATGGAAACATAAATTTTTACATGGGGAAAAATTTGGTCCCAATATATATGCTATTTTCTACATATATATTATTTGAATGTACTTTTTTGCTTAGAGGTAACGTGATGTAGTTGTTGTATTGAATTAATGATTCCTCTTCGATGTAACCATTATTAATTTTTAGTATATGACTGCTGCCACCCATGTGGTAGGCTCCCCCTAAAGAGTGATGAGTGTGGAATAATGCAGGGCGCAGAACATACTTCACAAAAATGAATGCTGAACAAAAACTTCTACTAGTAAATAAGAGTTGAATGTATAGTTGGCAAATTAATTAGCTTCATAAATATATAAACTTTATTGTGGTGTAAAGTTTCGAAACTGACAAAAAAAGAAAATAATTGTGACTAGAGTCTAACTGAAGTTCAGTTCTACACTAAAGAATTTAAGACCACCTCACGATTTTTTTTTCTTCCAAAAAACATTGACAATGACTATAATGTCCCTGCCAAAAGAGATAACATAAACAAATCCGGATCAATGAAAGGTGCCGTATAATAGTGCTAGACGAAATGGACAGTCCAGAACAAAATGAAGAATCGGGGTTTGTATAAAACTAGTGGAAAACCCGTGCTATGCACGATTCTTATATCAAAATCATTCACTTATACATGTCATGACTATTTGATTAGAAATAATATGGACATATATTGTTAATAAATTAAATATATGTATTAAGAATCACCTACTTCTATCAATTAAAAATGAAAAAAATTATATACTCAATTATATATGTCTTGCATGATTGGTTAGAAATAATATGGATACATAATGTTAATGAAATAGAGATATGAGAATATGGAATGCACCAATTTTTATCAAATTGGAAGGAAAGGAATTTATACGATACTTTACACGTTAGGGTGGGGACAAAATCAAATACTAAAAATGTATATGAACATACTTGAATTCATAATATAGTAGAAGAAAGGGTGAAGATAGAGAATGGAGATGGAAGATTAATTTCTAACTCTAATTCATAGATATTGAATTGTTTTTTTAAAAATAATTTTATTATATTAGTACTATAAATTTTTTATACAAATATTTATATATTATTATTATAATAATATTGGAAATATGTGAGATAATTAGTTATTATTTTATATAAATGTTTCAAATTAATATAATTATATAACTGATTATAGACATTAAACAATATTTTTTCAAGTAATATAATTTTGAGTTAACAATAAATTGACTTCATTTTATAATACTTCACACAGGTACGAACTACTCAACTTGAGCAAAACAATAATTATAGTGTTTTGAAAATACATCATCACAAACTAATTATCTCAAAGAAATAAAAACAACACTCAACACACAAATATATATCAATTAGGGAACCAAAGGATTTCTGTGAGCAGTGGCAAATAGACCACAATGTGCAAGCCATTATATAGGCAACAGAAAATGGTTTGAAACTAAAGAACTCAAGGGACTGGAGGGAAGTCTTGCTAAATAAAAAACACGGATCAAGTCAAGCATTGCACAGTAATCAATATTTGCCCCATAAAAGAAAAATATTAGCAATGACACTCCTAAAAGAAAAATATTGCACCATAAATCAGTATATGTCAAAGTATGAGTTAGGAGTTTAGGGCAATATGGATCACAATATGACAAAAAACAAAAAAAAAACTAGAGAGTGCTGCTACCAGTAGCTTAGGCGAGAGAATCGTTTTACGTATCATACTGTGTTTCATTAAAGATGATGACTCCTCATAATTTTATATTAATGCGGCAACTTGAAATAAATAAAGGTTTGGAATGTATTTAGCTAGTCCAACTCCTCATTATTATCCTTTTCATGTCTTTGATTCTTATGAACTGAGCCACCAACATCAAAGTTAACATAAGTTTTAAGAGAGAAATTGCAAATGGAATCAATTTTTTTTCCTGAAAAAAAAAAAGCACATTTCAACACGTTTTGAATACTTTGGTGGATCTCGCAGTTAACTGAAATTTCTAAAATTATCTAGATAACTATCAAAAGGCTGATAAAGGACATTGAATTCAAATCATAAGGTATGACTAGCAAGAAAGGATTAAATGTAATCCTTCAGTTTTTTTTCTTCCATAGACTCGAGAAAGACCGAATTGTTTTTGGGTCATCGAACTAGGCTTACAGGGGGTGATATGGCCCAAACAGACCCAAGCACAACGAGCCCTGGCCCATAATTATTTGCCCAAGCTTCGGCCCATTAAACCTTGGGCTTAGGTAAGTCTGGCTTCGGGTTTGTTTCTTACCTTCAAGATAGAGTGATATAACGACCAGAAGTAGACGTTCGACCAAAGAAAAGCGATACTGACCCAAACAAAATATAGGAGATAAATATATTATTATGGTGTAACCAAAAAAAAAAAATATTATTATGGAATTTGTTTTAAAAAAAAAAAAATTGTTTTCAAAGTCTTATGCCGTGAAGGATTTATGTTTAGTGATAAACATTGATTGACAACAGTTTAACTGTTTCAATATAATTAAGTTTTTGTGGACAATAAGCTCAATCTTTCACTGACTTTCCCATTATTATGAAGTCATTTCCGTTTAGTTCAGCCATTGAGTGTAAGATACAATGTCAAACTATATATTATCACAGTTTTATAATGTAGCAATTAATTGGAGCTCACGGAAAAAGTATTTTATCCTTTTAATGGGAGTGTCGGTTCCATCCAAATTGAATGATACACAAAAAATGTTCTTTCTAATGTTTAGAAGTCAGAGTATTATAAGATTTTGCAGATAAAAGTCGAAGATTACTTATCACAATGCACAAGCAAAATTCTTGTTTGTTCTTTCCAATTCATAAAGGACTTACAAGGAATTAAATATATTAGAGAATAAAGATGGTACAATTACATCCCATGGATTCAAAATTAATAGGAAACTCAAAATCAAGCTGTTAACAATATGAATAGTTTGGTGTTTCCCATAATTAACCAGCTACGTGGTTTCGTTTACGGCATTGAAAGACTACGTATCAGGCAAAGTGTGATCATCTTGCAAATCAACATTGCACACAATGGATTGGAGTAATTTGAAGTATGGATTAAATCTGAGAGTAATAATTTCTGTCCCTAGTAGCGAATCATCCATGTGCCAACACATGTAGGTTCTTGTAATTTCGTGTACTGAATTTGCTTGTTTGTGTTCCAACCAACCCTTTTATAGAAGCAAATACAACAACAAAACAAAAAAGGTACAGTATACTCGTAGGTAGCGTTTGGTTGCTGTCCTAGGACGAGGGACAGAGACAGTTTTTGATTTTCTGTTCCTGTATCGTGTTTGGTGGTGGAGATGGAGTACGGAGACGGAAAAATTTTCTGTATTTCTATCCCTCCAAAAAGTGGGGACAGTGGAGACAGAAACCTTCAGTCATCAGCCACCACCAACCACCGCCGGCTGCCGGCCAACAGCAGAGTCAACGGTCAATGCAGAAAGTCAACGCCGATCAATGTCACCGGTTGTCGGTCAACTGCGGTCAACGCCGCCGGCCACCGGTCAAAGCTGGTAAATGGTGATCAACGGCCAATATTTTTCTGTCTCCATTTCTACCACCAAACATGATACAGGGACAATAATTTTTCTATCTCTATTTTATTGTTTGTGTATTTCTGTCCCTGTTCCTCTTCAGACACAAACCAAACGCTACCCTAGTGCATATCCCCCACACACGTACACGCGAAAAAAAAAAAATACACAGATTCCTTCGTTTACCAGTGACTGAAATCATTATATACTTCAAAACTCACCAACTTGATTGATTACTTGAACTAAGCAAATCACACATGAAAATGTGAACTAACCGCCTTTAAACGAATGGTTATGTTTTAAACTAACTTTTCTGCGATTAATTTATCATTGAATCATGTACATACTGTAAACTACTAAAAAAATATAATACTAGTTACCACTCTTACATCACACCAGGTATTCTTCTGCCGAGTTTTGACTTGTGCTTGGTCCTGGGAATAGGTTCGCCACTGCATTTGTTATAATTCAAATTTCACATGGTGAAAAAAAAAATGCACAAATGAAATTGATATCATTAGAAGGGATGGAAATAAACGAGGCTACGTTAGATTTCAACTTAAAAAGGTATAACATGTATTCCCAAAAATAGTTGGAGCATAAAACTATTACCTAACATAAAACTTTTTTGTGCTCTTTGCCTAACCTTTCTAAAAATATTGTATGGCCAAAACACCTTTTTTGGAGACCTACTTGACTATAATTTTTTTTTTAAATATATCAAAAAAAATATTTTTAAGTAAATTAAAATGTTTATATTATCATTAAATTTTTTAATTATAATAATATTAATAATAATATTAGGTCATCGTGTTATGCCTAATAATAGGTTTTTTTTAATTATCTAAAATCTGACTTGTTTTAACTAAAAAAAGTTTTTGAAAATCCTTAACTTAATTTCTTTACTAAATAAGTTATATTAAACTAGGTCGAATAAAGGCTATACTAAAGAGACGAGCCACCTAACTTAAGGGACAAATAGAGTGGGGGCAGGCAAGAGCCTTGGCCTCCCCTCGTCTCAATTATATATATTGAAAAAAAATGTATCTATTATGCTTTTATTTGTTTTCTTTTAGATATATTTATATCTAGTTTTATATTTTTTAAAAAATATATTAGTAATAAGATATAAAAAAATTGTACTATAATATTATTTAGAGAAATATTTCATATGTTGTTCATTTATTTATAACTAAAGTTATAGTCAGTTTATGGTATAGATGTACATAGTAAATTAATAATACTTAATTGAAACTCTTGAATATCCAAGTAAAATATTTATAATTTGTAATATGACTTTCAAAATATATTTAATTACTAACAAGTTTTATATATTATACAAAGTATGATATGATTATATATATAGAGTTTTCTGTACTAATATATATTAAAAAGTTATTTTATATGATATGATTATGATTATTTTTTGTCCCTCCTTCAAACTGTTTATGGATCCCACCCTACTGACTTCCACCTCTATCACCAAATGATATCTTATAAATTTCAAAGTGCTACTCTCTCCTCTTC
>CM062345.1:61648914-61698914 GCA_031216105.1 Dalbergia cultrata
AATTTCAGACTCGTTTGTGATATGGCTTTAAACCCAAAACCATGAACCTGGGATAAGCTCAGTAGATTCTGTCTCGGTTTTTGTGTGGTAATTGATATGTTTACTTGTTCTGTTTCATTACATTTGATATTAGCTAAATTACGGGAAGATTTCGTTGAAGCATTATGTAGACTGTGCAATGTCTGTGTTTTGAAGGACTAATCTCAATCTTTGCTTGCTGAATCTTAGTATTGAAGCCCATTTTTTTTTTCGGTTCCTTCCCTGTTTATTAAACCAGTTTTATAGCTAACTGTCTCCTTTAATCACTGTGTGTTATTTCTCTTTTTCTGTCTGGCTTAAACTACCCCTTTGTCATTTAGTCTTTTTCACTCCCAAAGGCATATCTGAAGAACTTAGTGAGTCCAAGAAATAGAATAATTGATATTTGCTGTTGGAACTACTTATTGAATATATGCCTAACTTGACTGAAGTTTGAAGGTTGGTTGTATTACTATTATGGATTCCTTTACCATCTATTAGAAGATGATAGATATGATTGTTCTGCTTTTGGAGAAGACAAAGTTTTGTATTTGAAATTTCTAACCAGGAAAAAGTAGCACGCCTCATCATTTCTTTTTGACTCGTTAAAAGGAACGATTAAGCTGATTGGAATGCTGTCTCCAACTTTAAATTTAGATAAAACAGTTCTCCAATATATGTTACTTTGATCTAATACTGTTAATATTACTGGACTGAATAAATTTTGATTACTATCAATGATCAACCTGTTCTAGTCATTTTCAACATACAAAACCTTGTGCTTGATCAAGTTAGAAATTTGAGCACTTCAAAATATACATATATGTTTCATTCATATTTGTCTTAACTTTGATCACAAGCTATGGTTGTCAAGTACCGTCCATAACTTCCATGGTAACCAAGTATGTGCTTATTTTTTCAAAGGGGTTCAATAAGAAAGTTATTAGTACAGTTCTAGACATCTATTGAAGATTTCAATGCATGCATGAAAGAAACAAAATGCTTAGCGGAGCTCCTACACCGCCACAGTCTCACTAGTATTGTACAACTAAGATGCGGTTCCTATTTTTGATTTCAAATGTCAGGTGATAAATTTCGTTTGATCCATGGACGAGAGACCAGAGACCGAACTGATATCTATACCGGCATCCCCGAGAGTGTCAACACCAGAGATTCTGACTCCATCGGGACAGAGGTCACCAAGACCAGCTTCAAAGGAAGCAAAGTCATCAAATGCATGGACTCCAACCTCGTTCATATCACCAAGGTTTCTGAGCCCAATAGGGACCCCAATGAAGAGGGTGCTCATAAACATGAAGGGCTACTTGGAGGAAGTGGGACACCTCACTAAGCTCAACCCTCAAGATGCTTGGCTTCCCATCACCGAGTCTCGCAATGGAAATGCTCACTATGCTGCATTCCACAACCTCAATGCCGGCGTTGGATTCCAGGCCCTCGTTTTGCCAGTTGCTTTTGCTTATCTTGGCTGGTATGTGTTAAACTCCTCATTTCATCGATGATCATTTTCCTTACACCTGTTTTGACATTCAACTTCTGGGGCAAATGTTTCCATTTATTTTCTTTTCTTAGCCTTCAATATCTTACCTCATCTAGTTAAGTGCGTTTGGAATCAGCTAAATGCAAGATGACAGTACTCGTTTGTAACTAAAGTGCATTCGATTATTTTCAATATGAATTGATATCTCATGCATTTCTATGCAATGTCACAATCACTTTTATTTTCTAGAAACCAAAAAAATATTTGTCTCCTTGTCGTGTCCCTTGGTAGACACGAAAAACATTTTTCCAACTGTCAAGGTCCATCAGAGATTTGACTGCTTGAATGAAGGGCGTGAACAGCACTTGAGAATAGTTAATTTGGTCCCTTTTGCTTTATTTTTCACTGAAGTTCAATTAACTACTACTCTTTGCCTTAGGGACCACTTGCAACTTTGACTATATTCTCTTTTGGTAATTGATAGAGGGGGCCCTCATGTTGGCCATTCCACTGGTTACATCCTTTCCTCATAATTTCTAATACTGTTTTTGGAAGAACTTTCTTTGCAAGCCCTTTGACCATGTTTCTATTTCCAAACGTCTAGCTAACATAATAGAATACAGATTTTGTCCAATCGAGCTAATTAGAGAATGTTATATGGAAAAAAAAATCCCAGCCCGCTTAGAAATGCTTCATCCAAACATTTTGCAGGAGTTGGGGAATCCTTTCCTTAGCAATAGCATATTGTTGGCAACTGTACACTTTATGGATTTTGGTTCAGCTACACGAAGCAGTTCCGGGAAAAAGGTACAACAGATACGTGGAGCTTGCACAGGCAGCATTTGGTACGTTTATTTACCATCAGTTACTTTTTCTAGGTAGTTGATGTCACATAGTCATGAAAAGCTACTTAATTAATAATGTAGAAATGATTTGAGACATATTAGATATAATTTAACATTTCCATTTTTGGATGTACAGCCGTCCTAAAAAAAATGTTGGTTGCTCAAACTAAGTTAAGTGATCTAAGCACATATAACAGTCCTAAAACTAGCATTGCATGATTTGAAAAGGGTATGGCCTCCTATCTCATCTGTAATGTTTGATAGTTTCTACTTTATTTTGTAGGGGAAAGATTAGGAGTCTGGCTTGCTCTCTTCCCTACTGTTTATTTATCAGCAGGAACAGCAACTGCTTTGATTCTTATTGGAGGAGAGACCATGAAATTGTTCTTCCAAATAGTTTGTGGTCCCACGTGTACCTCAAATCCTTTAACCACAGTGGAGTGGTACCTGGTTTTCACTTCCTTAGCCATTGTCCTGTCTCAGCTTCCAAACCTTAATTCAATTGCAGGGATCTCACTCATGGGGGCTGTCACAGCAATCACTTACTCCACCATGGTTTGGTTGCTCTCTGTAAGCCAACAAAGGCCACCCTCCATCTCTTATGAACCCTTGTCATTGCCATCATCTTCTGCTTCTGTGTTTCTTGTCATGAATGCTCTTGGAATTATAGCCTTTTCTTTCAGAGGTCACAATTTGGCACTGGAAATTCAGGTACTAATATGTTGCCATGAAGCTGTTCTAGGTAACATTTAAAATTTGTTTCTTTTTTACTCACTGAATATATGCCTTTTCTTGTTTCAGGCTACAATGCCGTCAACTTTTAAGCACCCAGCTCGTGTACCAATGTGGAAAGGAGCCAAGGTTGCTTATTTCTTTATTGCAATGTGCCTCTTTCCTGTTGCTATTGGAGGATTTTGGGCATATGGGAACCTTGTAAGTGAACTGAGAACTAAATTCTTAATGATTAAAAATAAAGTACAACTACTGGAAAGTGTATGCACTTTCATTTTTGCTTGCTTATCAGTCCACACATTCATATAGTTAGTATTTGCATTTTGCAACACGGGAACTCTGCTTAACTCTTGCTAATATTCCAGGTTCTATATTTCAAATCTGTAAAAATCTCAGTAATGTTTGGACAGGTGTTAGAATTTCAAATGTGATCGATGAAGTCTTATATTGGTTAAAAATGGACTAAGTGAAAAGTACATAAGATGGAATAACCCATAAACTCGTTGCCTTAAGGACTTTAGGCCAAGATATGGCTTCTAACTGCTATTATAGTTTCTTGCTTTTCCGCTACTTTGTATTTATCACGCATCATCCTTAATTTTACATTGTTCTCTCTTTACAGATGCCTTCTGGAGGGATTCTTACAGCTTTATACGCATTTCACAGCCATGACATTTCGAGGGGACTTCTTGCCTTGACTTTCCTCCTTGTTGTGTTCAACTGCTTGAGCAGTTTCCAGATTTACTCAATGCCTGCTTTTGACAGTTTTGAAGCCGGTTACACCAGTAGAACTAACCGTCCCTGCTCGATATGGGTTAGATCAGGTTTTCGGGTTTTCTACGGATTTGTATCCTTCTTCATAGGAGTTGCACTTCCCTTCCTCTCAAGCCTTGCTGGCTTGTTGGGAGGACTCACTCTTCCAGTCACTTTTGCATATCCTTGCTTCATGTGGGTTCTCATTAAACAGCCAACCAAGTATAGCTTCAATTGGTATTTCAACTGGATTCTTGGTTGGTTAGGAGTTGGTTTTAGCTTGGCCTTTTCCATTGGAGGTATTTGGAGCATGGTCAACGATGGACTCAAGTTGAAGTTCTTCAAGCCCAGTTGAGTTATTCTAGAAAGTTCATGCAAATGCAGGAGCACTAGATTATCCTCACAAAGTCAAAAACCAGTTTCCATATGGTCTCAACTCTGGTATTTAGTGCATGTCTTCTGCCATAAGGTATCTATCTTGGAAGATTTGGTTCAATTGTTTGAGACAAAGCTCAGCTTTGCCGGTTGCTGAAGTTCCAAGACAATATCTCTACTTGAGTTCACCATTCCTCTTGATGCGCTTTGATTTGTTTATCTTTGCTTTCAGCTCTGTAGCTTGTTATATTTAGAATATGGTGTGCTTGTGTTCATATTTGAAGAGAACTCTAGGCCTCCCAATTAAAAAGTTGAAAAAAATTGGTCAAGTCTTTCAAGGTATAAGTTTTAAACTGGGTTTTTTTTCTTTTAACCTTCGCACTGGTGGCTATTAATTTGGTTAATGAAAAGCATTTTTGTTGGTTAAACATTAGTTAGTGTGCATTAAATGGCATGTAAAAAGTTAAAGACATTTTATATGAAATAGTTTACGTTGAAATGCAATTAAGATTGTTTGATCAATAAAGTAAGACAAAAAGTATTGTTTGATCTATAAAATAAGACAGGAGATTTGATACGGAAAAATTAAGAACAAGTAAGATATAGCAAACGACTAAGACTATGGCTAGAGCTAAAAACTAAACACTAATAATTTTCTTTCTTACTTCATTCATAAGCAGGGATTTTATATATAAAAGAATCTTCACCCACCAACAGAAAATTTTTAATAAATACTCCTTATTCTTAACAACTCTTATCCTAACTTTAGAATGAGGATATTTTTCCCTTACATGATTGTTTGATTCATTACATCAACTTTGGGCAGCTCCCTCAATGATTGTCTCCTGTTATATTCATCGCCCTCTTCTATTCAGTGAATCTTGACCTTTCATGAGCTCCAAAATAGCACACAAATTAACTACTAGCTTGGTTTGTCCCCTCCTACCATTGAAATTGTTTAGGAACTCAAGAAAAGAGGCGAAAGTTGGGCATTGCTTTTTACTTTGATGGAGCTTTTGTTTTTATATTTTTCTTGCAATCTAGCAAGAATTGAGCTATTTTATTTAGTCTCAATGCCGATGATACAAGAGATTACGTGTTGGTTAATTGGCATGTGATGTAAAGGGGAGTCTTTGTCGCAAAAGACTTTTATACGGGTTATCACTTGTCACAATTTTATAATTGCTCATAACATGCTTATCGTCAATGACTCGGGAGCTTAGGATTTTATTAAGTTACAATGGCGATGATTACATAAGAGATTACGTGCAGATTACTTGGCGTCTAATGTGGGAGGTAAATGAGAAGAAAACGTTTATTTATGATAAAAAGATGCTAATGAGTGTCTTAAAAATAATTATTCAAAAATTAAAATTAAAAAGTTATAAATTTTTTATTCATTCAATGGATTAAAAACTTAAAAATTTTATTTTTTTAATCAATTTTTTAAAAGGGGCTTTATGTATATTGTGAAAGTATATAAAATTGTACTGCATATAAACCAAATAATTTTTAAAAGAGTAGAGTTAAATTGTACGTGAAAAAAAAAAACATAGTGATGTGAACTACACAGCTCAATAATAATTGAAAAAAAAATAATTTAATACCACATACATATTCATGATAAATGAATAAATAAATTAACAAAAAGAAAAACGTAAATGGAATTGCATTTTTTTCTTCCATCATTGTTGGGAGTGCTATACTTTTTATAAGATTTCAAATGATGTAGTAGAACTGCCTTCGATGGGAGAATCTCTGTGATTTTTTTAAATGAAGAAAAACGTTGCATGAATTGAGCTCTGCCAAACTAAATAAGATTTAAAGAAATAAAATTAAAACAAATAAATAAAGCACGTCATGAAAAGTCAAAAGTTGGGAAAGGGATGGTCAACTGGTCAATAGACATATTTGGAAAAGGATAGGAAAAAAAAAGGGCCTCAATAATAGAGGGACATACTGAATTGTAACTTGTCTTTGTTCGGATGTGGAAGAGATCACCATTATAATGAGAAATTCTTATATATCTTTGGAGGGTGTAATAATATATTTTATATCTAATAATTGAATAAAATTTTAATTAAAATAATATTAAAAGTGAACTCTAATTGAGATGTTATATAATTATTGGAAATGAAACATATCCATATGATACTTTAGAAATATGTTAGAATTTCTACCAATATAATAATTATAGTGTTTGTTAAGTAATTAAAATTTATAAATTTTGTATTAAAAAATGAGATTTTTTAAATTTCTAATGCAATGAGTGTAATGAAAATCTTAAAGGTGAAAGAACTATAAGTTCAATTTCAAAGAAGATCCATAAAATGGCAGATGTTATAATTCTTTAATCAAGTGTCTCGAGTTTAGGCCTGAAAATTGTAAGAAAAATACGTTGGTTTCACTGCAAATATTCTAAAACTATTTGATTTTAGACTATATTATATATAATTGTTGGTTGTCATATAGGATTGAATGACATAATCTTTTGTTATCTAGTTTAGCATTTAACATAAATAATTTAACAATAAGAATTAAAACCAAATGATTTTAAAAGTTTCGAAACTAAAATAAAACAAAAAAAATTAAAAACCAAAATAAAAATTTATTTTAAAAAAGAAAATATTGAATCCTTTGAAATTATATAAAAACACTCCCAATATGTTTCAATACATATGTCAAAAACCAAATATACACATATTAAAATAAAAAGAAAAATGTTCTTTTAAAAAAAGAAAAATCAAAATAGAAATTTAATAAATATAAAAAATTATAAGTCAACAAAATTATCTATATATGAAAAAACACATTTCTATGAATTCTATACTTGTTTTCTTTCTTAAAATTAAATCCAGTCGTTATTGTTCTTTTTATTATGAAGAATATAAATAAAAGAAAAATGATTAATTCCCTTATTATATAAGTTTTCTTATAGAGATAAATGACTGATTAAAAAATGTATTCTATTTTCATAAATATGAATTAAATCTCTAATTATATAATTAAAGAATAAAGTGATGTGTCATTATAAATATATTTTTTTAAACCTCAAAGGTCAAAACTGAGAGAGAGAGAGAAATATACATTATTGAAAGCATGGGAGTATTCAATTTGGCTCCTGGTCAAGCCGCCATTGTCTTTACTCATTAGCCTGCTCTTTAAGATAAGCGTTGAAATGGTGTAACACTTGATGCATTAAAATCACGTGGGATTATTTTGGAGAGTCCGACCTGTGTGGCCGTTGTTTTCACGTCTGCTCAAGGTCCTCTGCTTTACCAACCACAACCAGATTACATCCAAAAAATGTGCGGGTCCTACAACCACTGTGCATGACATCACCCCTTACCTCAATTCTCGACTTCAACACTATAACCAGCTGTTGAAACTTCCAATCGAACCCCTACCTTTCAAAATTTTGTAAAAGTAAACGCTTAAATTAGTTTTTAATAATTTTTTTTATAGATAAATTAATTTATAATAATGATAAATACTTAAATTGATTCCTCACAATTGTAAAATAAGATACTATAAATCTTAAATTGGCCTGTTAATTTTTTAGATCTACCTAAATTATCCAAGATCCACTTATAATTTTTGAAACCCGTCTAAACTATCCAAGCTCCACCATTAATATAAGAGATCTGGCTAAAATATCTGAGCTCTACCTATTATTTTTCAAAATCCGATTATTTTATCCGAGTTTTATTTTCTCTCAGAACCTGTAGTGTCCTATTTTACAATTGTAAGAATCAATTTAAGTGTTTATAATTGTTAGGAATCAATTTGTCCATCAAGAAAAAATTGTTAGCGACCAATTTGAGACTTTCCAAAACTATTGTGTTGTGGAAGGGGAAAATAAATACTGAGGATGATATAATATAATTTGTGTACAAATACTATTGTTTTGTGTGTGAAATCTCAACACTGTTCAGTTACCCCGAAAATTGTAAAAAGATTGGTGCTTGCAAGGATGCGTTCTGTTTTGTTTGAATCATAAAACAGGGGAAACAGGGGACTCTGCATATGCATACACCGACCAAATCAATGTAGCACTCTTTTTATCATCTTGCGATTCTTTTCATGTATTCTTTGGTACATCGTCGATTTTCTAGGGTACTGTTAACCAAATTAAGAAAAACGGGTGAAGAAATTGCCCCAGTGCTTAATTAGAAGACAATTATGGTTAATTTCTTAACTAAAATTAGCAAAGGCTACAGTGCATTTGAAGTGTTGGTCAATTAACATAAAGCATTCCGTTTTTCCAACTATGGACAGCGTTCGAAGTTAAATAAGATCTCAATCATGAAATGCTCCATTGGATGAGTATGTGTACATCCAAAATACAACAAAGACATGAATTCATCCAATTTTGCATATTCAATTTAAAAGGAAAGAAGAAGAAGAAGACGAAGAAGAAGAAGAAGAAGAAAATGGAGTAGACAGACGAGGAAAAAAAAAAGGGAAGAAAGAAGAAGCAGTTGGATTCACTAGAAACAAAACCAATAAACATAATTGGTACAAGAATATGATCAGAAAGGAAAGAAAGTGGGAAAATTTTGTACAACGTAAAATGGCCAAAATTGGTGTTGGATTCAACGAGCGAGAGGAGGCGCAGCACATGAGGCGGTTCGTGAGAAGATGCAAGCAACAGAATTGGCCAACCCCAACACAATAGCAACCTTGACCTGCCCTCTCTTTGGAATCAGACGGTCAGAACCAGAGTGCCTCTGAGGGAGGAAGCTTCTTCCGCCTTTGATCATGCCGCCCTGCATCTCTCTTTGTTCTCTGCTCTGCTTTGGTAAAGAAAAAGAAGGAAGGAGCTACTAAGAAGGTGTGCAGCAGTGAGTTGCGACTAGTGTGTGAAAGCTTCTCTTTGGGATGTTGTTATATAGGGCTCGTGTTACCAAAATGCCCAGTGTTATGGCCCATTATTAAAAGGCTTGCCACCACTTAGCGCTCACTGCTCCTGCTCCTTTTGGACTCAATTGACCTCGTCTTTATGCGGTCATGCCACGCGTGAAATGAAATCAACAAGATTTAGGGACATTACCTTAGGACAAGCTAAGTAGGTAACCTAACAATGCATCAAATGCAGACAGACAGAGAAGGTGTGCGTGGCAGGCCTCCTTGTTGAGTTGTTCGGATTCATCTTTGCATGATGATAAAATCTATGAACTCGAATATAATCGTAGAAATATTCCCTAATAAATAGGACAACCAGATGGGAACAATCAGACCAGCCATGTGGATAACCTTTATCAAACAAATACAATTATTATCTTTATCTTTCCGTTTATAAACTTGGGTACTAGTAATAGTAATCGCATATTCCGAATTGGGGGAATCGCAATGTCTGAGCACTGAAGAGTGAAGGCCTGGTCTAAAAGCACTTGCGGATTTCATTCATTTAATATTGAATGATTTCTAGTATGCGCATGATAATGGAATTTCTTTTTAAAGGAAGGAAAAAGCTTCTTTCTGAAGATGGTATAATACTGACAAATTTTTTTGTTGGTTGAATATAGTTATTTAGTAATGGTTTAATCGTCAAAAAATACAACTTCTATTATTTTTCTTTATTTGGCTAAATAATTTATTAACTTTCTAAAAGTTATTTTTATTTAATGTGGAATTTTGTGAATATCAAAACTTAGAAATTCCAACACACAATTGATATTAAAGATATCGAAAACTAAAAATATTATAAGTGAATTATTCTACCTTGTAATCCTCTATTTAGCTTCCTAATGTAATAAAATAAGAAAATCGCTCAACCTCACTTGTACACACAAAGTTTCTTAAAAGAAATTAAAAAAATTTCATTCAAAATAAAAATAAGAAAAAGTTGGTACCAAGTTTGAGGAATTTATACATCTTATTTAGGTTAAACTTAATTATTTTCTAACTCTACTAGACTAGGTCCATATTACTACACTAACAATTGGACTTAACAAACATAAAAAAATAAAATAAGTCTTAAAACATTTTAAAATATAGACTAATAAACTAAATAAATAAGACTAGACCCAACATGATCGAAACATATGCTTGATGCAAATTAAGTTAATAATAAGATTTTTCTTCAAGTCTTAAAATGTTTATTTTACCCTTCTAAACTCGTGTCGTTCTTACTTTTTGATAAGTTAAAATATATAGTTTCATAAAAAACACTTTCTAAAATACTAAAAGTAAGCATTTTTATTATTTTAGATTTGAATATAAAATAACTTATTCATAAGTTAATTTTTAAAAATTATTTTTGTATAAACATTTAAATAAGCTAGTTATCCAAACATTGCCTCTATATATATATATCCTACGTCTAAGTGTATGCTAAAATTAATTGGAACATATGATTTAATAAATTGTAATTTGCCATATATTTATTGATATGAAAGAAATAAGATTTACCCATTTGAGAATATAAGGTTTTTTATTTTAGTCCACTGCATGAAGATGTTTAAATAATTCTAATTGGAGTTTTATTTTTTTCATTTTTATTCTCGTACCCAGGTATCCATCAGAGCGGATTGGTGACTAATCCCATTAATTTAGCTATCAGGCCGCATTCAAGGATGAGGTCTACCAGCAAATGCAACTCCAATTATAATTGGAGTTTGTATATTGGTTTAGAAATTTTTTTTGGTCAGAGGTTTAAATGAATTTATATACGTTTACGTTTGTAAGAACAGAAGACCTGTGAATTAAAAATGTGGCCATTGTACAGGGAGAAAAAAAAATTGTTCCTTTCAAGAGAAGTTTTTTCTCTCGCCAAAATATTACAGCGTATCAATAACGCAAGCTAGGCGATATAGACATATAGTAGAGTAATGATGGTAGAGAATTATGGATCTGAATGATGAAGGGAATGAAAGTTAGCGACCGACGCCATTCACCCAAATTATGATTAACGTGACCCAGGCGGCGTGGGGAGCAAAAAGATTCTAAAAAACAAAAATGCTTGCAAAGATGCACTGGTATAGTGGATATATTCATTGTATCTTTCATAACCAGATATTCAGGCAAAGTTCATTTTATAAAAATATAGTTTGAAAATAGACATCAATTTTAAAGATGTGATCAATTGATTACAGGCATGGTTATAGCGTCGTAAAGATATGACTAATTCTATCCGGTGCATAATTGATAAAACTTAAATATTTTTGGTGGTTAAACGGGGCACAATGCCCAAAACAAACCAAGACCCTCAGCTAAGCAAACAAGAGAAAGCCACCCCCATAACATCTTCACGTAATTGCTTTATGCCTCATGCCAGTTTAGACGAGTAAAATGAATATTTTAGGACTATAAAAAAAATTTTATTATTGACTTAATTTGTATCAAGCATATGTTTCACTCATTTTAAATCAAGTCTTGTTTATTTAGTTTATTAGTCTATATTTTAAAATGTTTCCAGATTTATTTTATTTTTTTATATTTGTTAAGTTTAATTGTTACTGTAGTAATTTAGACCTAGTCTAGTAGAGTTAGAAAATAAGTCTAACTTAAATAAGAGATATAAATACTTTAAAACTTGGTAGCCACTTTTTCTTATTTTATTTTGAATGAAATTTTTTTAATTTCTTTTAAGAAATTTTGTGTGTGCAAATAAGATTGAGTAATTTATTTATTTTATTACATCAGGAAGCTAAATAAAGGATTACAAAATAAAATGATTTCTTTATAATATTTTATTTTATTTTTAATCATATCTTTTATATCAATTAATTATGTGTTAAAGTTTGTTAATTTTGACATTAACGGATTCATACCAATAAGATTTGTAGTTTTGAGCCACGTAAGTTAAGATTATCCGCACTATCCCTCTCTATTCTTTTCCAAATTATTGCTTTGCGCGCTTTTGAGTTGGGTGACATAAGTTGACTGATAAGATGTGATAGAACATAGCAAAATACCATTGAATTTCATTATTTAGATGCTTTAGCATTGAATAAAATAAAACAGTATTGAAGAGAACTTGTCATATACCATTTAATGCTCTTATTTTCCTTCATGTAGAATAAAATAGAATGGATTATTTCATTCCTCCTATTCATCATTAACTATCCAACCATAGCCATACTGTGCTATAGCCCTGTTCATGATCTACCAGCCCCAAACGCCAACATAAAGACGCAAGGCAGTACCATTACTTATAAACCGTCCATAAAAGACTACACAATCAATTGGTATCGACAAAAACGCTACAATGCCCAAATCATTTTCCTTCGTGGCAGGATGAAAATAAGGCTTTTTAACCAAAAAAAAAAACTTAATTACGAATCTCTAGCGATTCTGATATTATTTATGAATATATACTTTTTTTAAAAAATGCAGTACAGCGTACAGTGTGCCGAAATATGAACATGATTCGTTTGACTGCTAAAGAAATTAAAGAATGTGTCAGTTAAAGGAACGGTTAACTGTGCAACGTAATATTGCAGTCAACTTGACCGTTACAGCATCAAACGCATATAATGCGTTTAACTGCTCGCTATTTTATAAATATGGCTCAAAGCTAAATGTATTATGATTACTTAGCACAGCCAAACGTATTATGCTTGGGGAACACCGTAAAATTGGGGTCCTTTTCATGGTAGACCTCATCGTTTTTTTTTTAATTAAAATATTGTGAGAGAAAAGTAGTTTAAAAGAATGGCGGAAAACAATATATCCCATCAATATGTCACATGAATGCTCTAATTACATCCACTTTCTTAATACTTGCATTTTCCTTGAAATTTTTTTGATCTAACTCATGGACTTTATATTCAACTCCCCTTCAGATGCTATAATTTTTAACTGCAAATAGCATAACTCTTTTGATAGGCAAAACTGGATATCATTTTACGAGTTTTGAATCATCTTATACTTGTAATAAACAACCATAAAAAAAACTTCCTACCATTTTTTTTTCCCGAACACTCACTCAGCACACAAAAAACAATTTTCCTCATATCTACTTTTCACTCGGTATTCATTTGAGAGTTGTTTTATAGGCGACTCGTCCAAGCTAATATGTTGGGTTTTGGGCCATGTCATATAAAATGTTTAGTTGCTAAACGTCTTATAAGTGGTATTTTATTGTGTTGTGAGTTGTATTGCTATAATTAAAAAAAAATGTATATTGATAAATAATTTCAAAATGGATAGAGATATATAACTAATATTATTTTTGGGTAAAAAAACTTGAAAATTATGAAGTTCACTGCAGTTTTGATACTAATTATTTCACCAAAATTGCTTTAGAGTTGCTGCAGAGTAACTTGGTCAATTGAATTGAATTGAACTAGGCGTTCCGCACTCCTAACAATTTCTCAAGAAAAAGGAGTAAAGTATCACTTTCGTCCTTGAAATTGCACGTGTGAATCGCTTTCATCTTTGAAATTTGGAAATTAACTATTTGTTCCCTGAAATTGTAATCCGTGAGTCACGTTAGTCCCTAGAGCCATTTCCGTTAGCACGCCGTGAAGGATTTGCTAATGTGTCACATAACAGTGTTAATGGAAAGCTGAAAACGACTTCGTTTTCATTTTCACACTCAATCTCACCCTAATCCCATTCACCCTTCCATTTTCCACACTCAATTTCACCCCAATCTCTTTCAGCATTCCGTTTCAACAATGATTAGAGTGAAAAGGATTGATGCCTTGACATCATCGACCTTTGCATTCTCCGGCAACCTGAATTTTGTAGAGAACACCCCACTGATCCCTCTCTCCCTCAATGCCACTTGATGATCTTCCTTTTCTCTTCATTCTCTTCTTCCCCTTGTTCTTGTTCTCGTTCTTCTTCTCTTCTCTCTGCTCTGATGCACAGTACTCTGCCTTCATGCACGTCTAGCTTCACATCCTCCTTGGTGAGCATCACTAGTCTCCCTTCAATCCATTTGGGTGTTCAATGGACCAAAGAGGCCAATCTAGCTCAACAAAGTTTGAAACAGAAATATTTTTTAAATAAGAGTCATCGGCCTAAATTGTTCCAACAAACAAGGCTATCAAAGAAATTTGGAAGTGTTTGTGTCAAAAAGTTGTCTGGTGGTGCTTGACTATATTATGAGAACTGGTTAATACTTTTCAATGCAGACATCTCAGAAACATGAATTTTCCTACGACTCCAACAGGTTCTACATCAAGCCTATGCAAAATCTAGAGCCGCATTATTTTCCGCCAAGTGAGAACAGAGACAGTTTATGTTTCCTCTGTTTTTGTGTTTATTTATGAAGCAGTGAGTGGTCTATCAAAAAACAAAAAAGCCAAAAACAAAAAAAAGGCAATGACCGGTAATTGAATGCTTTTTAAGTATGTTTTTTCTTTTACTGGTTTGGTTTTTTTTTTTCTTTCTGAAGAATTTGGTGTGTGGATATATGCACTTATCTAATTGTGAAGTATCATGTTCGTGAAAATTTTGGAGTGGACTGAATTTCTAGAGAAAAAAGGGGTGTTCCAAATATGACTTATGAGTCTTAATCCATTGTTGCACTTTTGATGATTGGGGGAGTGTTCAGTAAACTAACCTTCAGCTGAAAAGGAATGGTGAAAGGGATTAGGGTGAATTTGAGTGTGGAAATGGAAAGGTGAAAGGATTAGGGTGAGATTGAGTGTGAAAATGAGAACGACGTCGTTTTCGGCTTTTCATTAATATTGTTATGTGACATATCAGCAAATCCGTCATGGCGAGCTAATGAAAATGGCTCTAGGGACTAATGTGACTCACAGATTATAATTTCAGGAACTAAATAGTTAATTTTCAAATTTCAGAGACGAAAGTGACTCACGCGTGTAATTTTAGAAATGAAAGTGATACTTTAATCCAAGAAAAAGGGTGAAGTTTGAATCGTGCGTCATGGTGACTTCTGAGATGGGAAAGACTTAGTTTGGGATCACATGATCCAGCAAATATAAAATTTACAAACTATGACTAAAATTACATTTTTGGCCCCATCCACTTTTTTCTCACACAAGCTTTCTCCTTGACTGTTATCTTCCTCCTCCACAGGCGTGTTCTTGGAGATCTCACCCACCCCTCCGCTTAGCTGCCATCCACAACCTCCTCCTCCGCCATGACCATCGTCTTCGCAGCCAAGAACATTCCCTGCTCCTCCTGTTGCTACAGTCTGCATCGTCACTTCCGATCGTGCGTTCACAGGTGGGTGTGTGAGAAGCATTATCTTGGTCTGGTTCTTGGAGGACTAGTTAGTGGTCTTCTTTTTCAAAGGCTTATCCTCCCCTTCTTGTTCGATTTCCAACAGTCTCCTTCTACTACCATTACTACTGGACAACCCTTTGCTCTCCACTTTGAGGTTCCGAGCAGGCACTGAAGCACACAGAAACAAAAAGGAACAAAAGAACAGAGAATATGAGTACCTTTCTGCGATCCAAGTGCATGAGTTGAGCCATTGGCGAAGCCAATCTACATTGGCTTCCTTCAAGATCTACAGGGTAGGGGGACCTCTCAAAGATCTAAACTATCAGAGTAATAGAGCTTGGACCAACGCACCCACCTGTGACTCTAAAATGATTTTTTCTTTTCCTTTTTTTTTTTGATAGACTTGTTTTCTTTTATCTTAATTTTCTAAAATATACCAAAAGTTTGTATCAGCACAGTAGAAGTTGGTGACTAAGAAGATGAGGAAGTTTTCAAACGGATGGTATTGATTGTGATTGACTATTGTGTCATATTGTGTCATTCAATTATTTTTCGATTAACTTGCACATGGTTTCGCTTTTAATTCACAACATGAGGAAAATCACTTGTTGCTATCTGTGTTTTGTGTTGAGTGAGAAGAGAAGGTGCTTTGTGTGCACAGTGAGGAAGGCAACAGAGAAGGTTGATGAGGGAGGGAAGAAGGTGGAGGAGGATTTGGCCGAGACCGAGAGGACGAGGAGGAGTCAGTAACAAGAAGGGTAAATAAGTAAAATAATTAAAAGAAATTTTATTGTAAATATCACAATGTAAATATTATTTTTAATATTAGATAATCTAATCATTTTATTATATTTTTGGAGGGCTGTGATTCAATGTCCATGTGATCCCAAACTGAGTCCTCCCACCTAAGAAGTCACCCCCGAGGCATACATCACGTAAATATAACTACTCAGATTCACACGTCACAAGCAATAAATAAATAGTTTGTACCGACTGCACATATGCACATATCCACATAGTTTCTTACAAAATTGACCAGAATTGGCAATATTACCAGCATGATTAGTATTATTTGTACATAAAAAAAATTACAACAAAGTGGATATCATAAAGATAGAGAAAGAAACAAAATAGTTTGATGATAATAGGTGATATCAAGATTTTGTATTTTTTTTAATATACAAATGATATTATTAACATGTTTTTGGTCTAATTAATGAGAGTGGGGAGCAACTGCAGCAAGGGAAGGCCTATTATTGGCAGTGCGAGAGAAGAAGGAAGCAAAAGAGTGGGCCAAAGCCGTCAGTATTCCAATCTTCACCTGACCCCTCTTTGGGATCAAACGGCCAGAAATCTTGCGAGGGAACCTACTGCTGCCTTTGATCACGCCACTACCACACCTTGTACTTGAACTGTTTCCTCCACCTGCCATTACCTCTTTACTTCCTTTCTAGTGTACTGCTCAATTCTGTCTCTGATTGCGACAAAATGTTGCTGGGGCGGTGGCTAGCTTCCTATGTGAATCTGACTTTCTGTGCCTATGTTTTGTTGAAGCTTTGGTGCTTCCACATTTGAATTCCACATTTAGAGCATTTTGAAACTTTCTTTACTTATAAAAGCTCCTAGCCTCAATCCTGAGCTACAATTATTGAAGTATGTCCTACCGCTAACTTTGGACATCAAAGAGCGTGGACTGGTCACTTGACGCTTTTGACCTTACCCTACGATTCTGTAAACCAAACGTATTTGTGACACTTGTAGCACTGCCATTGTAAATAGTGTGAATTAGCAGTGAGGAGTGCTGGTATCTCCCCCCTGGCTCTCAGCATAACAAAAATATAGGAACACTTCAATAATAATATAAAAAGAAAAATATTAATTGTATTAATAAATAATAGGACATAGTATTAATTTACACCTCATTTTTTATTAAATGAGATATGAATCCTAGTTAAATGAGATTCACTCTCTATCTAATAATGGATAAAATGTGAGTCATCAGCACGGTATCCAATACTCCATAAATACAAATAATATAACCGTATGAAAAAGAGCCAGTTTCACATCTTAATTATGCATCTTCTTTAGCATATGTGGATTTGTATTGTTGTTTAATTTTATGGCAAAGAAGGTGATGAGATCTACAAAGTATTCGGTATATATTCTGGATGTATAGGTATCAATTTGAGATCTTTAAGGTAGTATTTGGTTTGTGAGACATGACATAAAATAGGACAATGGAGATAAAAATGTGTTTGGAAAGGGAGATAAGAATAGGAGACAAAAAAAATTTTTGTTCCTGGAACAGAAAAACTCAAAATTTCTATACATAAAAAAAGTGGTGACAATGGGGACATGATATGGAGATAAAACTCTAATATTTTTTCTTTTTCAATAATATCCCTATACATATTTATTATTTATATCTCTATTTCCACTATCTCGATTGTCTCTATATTTTTATTAATGTCCCTTTACCAAATATTACCTAAGTATGAGGTGTATAAAAGTACGGCAAAATCGTATGTTTTATTAGTGCCACCTTGGATACTTATTCTTCTGCGTTTAGTAGCCTTACACACTACCCAATTTATATTTTAAAATTACTTAATCCTATGTTAATAAACTGAAGAACTCATGTAATGCAATAACTACTCAAGAATTCGACTTATCAAGAGAAAAGGGCGAAAATGGTCAATACACTGAGATTGATAACGTAAACAAAGTGATGTTTTGGCAATGACGCCAATGCATTGTTGGATTCCAGCATATACAAGTACAGTAGCAAGTTAAAGATAAGAAAGATGAGCTAAGCATATCATAGAATCCGATAGAGCTTTATAACTTTAATTTTTTCTTTTTAATAAAGAATCCAGTGCTAATGTTGTTTTGTGATTCGCTGCATATTGTTCACATGGGGAATCTAATCATGGCTGAAGGAAAATTAAAATCCACAAACCCTGCATATGAAAGCCAAACTTTATTTCTAATCCGATTAAGTAGTAATGCCTAATGCTTTCAAGTTTTTCTTGAAGTCTTTGATCTGACAACCACAACAAGACTCAGTGTATGGATCAAACTTTGTGGTCCATAAGCCACTTTATAAAGTGCGATAAAGTGGAGAAGTTGCATTAATCAATACAACGTCTAATATGTGACATTGCACATAGACAAGTTGTACATCTTCGGAGGACCATAATGACAGAGATCACTATGATTGTGATAGTAATTGTTAATACTAATAATTTAACTGCATTTGTATATAGAGTGCAGGGGGGGAGTATCACATGTTGGGCAAGAATTTGCAGAGAAACTAAAAAAAGAAACTAAAACAGTCAATATTCTAATAAAATATGATGATAAACTAATAAAAATAAAATAAATAAAATAAAATATGATGATAATGTAAATTTCATGAGATTTAATATACAATCTAGCTCCAATTTAAGGGACTATCGAATTTGAAATTGATAAAGTACACGAGGATCTCATCTTTGTGAATGGTGAGGACTCAAGTATTATTTTGTTGAATTGGATTGCAACAACTGCTATGGTTTTACCTTCGATTGGATGTTGTGAAAGTATCATTATTATTTTGTAAGTTTTGGTCCCGATTCAGGATTGATATGTCGCACACGTTGCTAGAAAAATTGCTTCAAAAACGTTATACTCCAGCAATATACTTATAGGCGACTCTTTATACCAAGGAACAAAATTAGCGGATGCTTTAACCACAAAATTTAGACAGAATATCAAAGTCGTAAACTTTAACCAAGGAAGAGAAAATCGAACCGGTTAAAGTACTGATTCAAAGTTTAGAGGTTCAACCGATACTAATATAAAATTAGGATATAAAAAAATATTAAATCATTAATATAAATATGATCAACACAGAAAAAATTCATAGGTATTTAAAAATCAACATAATCTATATAAAATTTATCTAATCTTAACTTTACAATACGATCACAAAGCATTTGAAAATAATATTTGTTGGTGATCAGTGAAGTTTATGGTGAGCAGCCTTTGAATGATGAAGAGACAAGAAGAACAATCCAACTTTATTTGTTAGTGCCCTTTTTAGTTTCGTTTTTTCATTTTTGCTATAACTATCACAAGATATCGGTATTTAAACTTTGAAAAAAAAATAATTGGTCCATTTTTTCGTTTTTGCTATGGTTGTCACAAGATAATTGGTCCGGCTCTCCAATTTTCTTGGTTTTAACCAGTTCTCTAGTTTTGACTTCCTTGATTTTTAGAGCGTAACCGGATTGGCCAGGTGACCAGTTCTCACTGAGATCCACTGAATAGGGTAGTATGGTTCAGTTTTCTTTTCCATGACTTTAACCAATACAGTGGCATTTGAAAAGCAAGGATCACAGAGTTTTACACTAGCTTGTTTCTTTTTAATGTTTTTGATGAACTAACATACTAATTACTTACGGGAGTGGCTATTACGACATCCTATTTAATATACTGTTGAATAGTTGTCCTAAAATGTCCTTTATAAAAATCTTTGAACAAAAAATATTTATTTCTATTTTAATATTATTCAAACTCATTGTTATAAATATTTCTAAATAAATCATATTTTAATATAGCTTTTGTAATTTTATTTTTTGAAAATGTTTTTATAACAAATTTTTTTGATTTTTTATTAAATGATTGTTAATATAATTGCAAAATGTTTATTGTTGATTATATTTTCTATTTTAAAATGACCATTAAACATTATAAGTATTTTTATTAATTTATTAGATATGATTATTTTGATATAAGTATTAAATTAAATTAAGTCATACATTTTATTTACAATATCATAATGATCTGCATAATATAACAGCAAGTATTTAAATAAAAATATTTTTAAAAATTGAATAAATTAATTGTAATATACAATATATACACTCAAGATTTTTTAAGCCTGTGTTTGTATAATTTAATTTAATATTAAATAAACATATCATATCAACATTTTAAGTGTCGATCTCGTAAATTTTATATACTTTCTTTTTTATCTTAATTCTTAAAATTTTAGGTAGCATAGTATACTAAATTAGATATTTGCTTTATAATCATGTACTCTGTGATGATAAAAATTTTATACTAAAATTTTATTATATATTTTCACATACATTTTTAGTCAGAGGCAACGCTTCAAAAACGTTGCCTAAACATACAGAAAACGTTGCCTTTTATCAAGGGCAACACTTTTTCATCAAAGGCAACGTTTTTCAGGGGGTTGCTTATACTGGCGTTACCTTTTCTCTAAGGCAACGGTTTAGTGAGAAAAGGCAACGGTATGTGAAAAAAAGCGTTGCGTATACTTCACCTAAGGCTACGTTTTTGTTGCCAAATTAAGGCAACGCTTATAAAGCATTGCTTTTTCTTTTATACTTTAGGCAACTCATGGAAAGCGTTGCCTTTTCTAATATTTTTATGCAACTCATGAAAAGCGTTGCCTTTCTTAATAGTTTAGGCAACTGCTTCAAAGTGTTGCCTATTCTGGTATTTTAGGCATTAATTGAAAACCATTGCTTAACCAACCCTTTTTATAATATCAAATTAAACTTTATATATTACCTTTTCTATATAAATTAGAAACCACATTAATTTTGAATAAAAAGTTAATTAATGGATTGAAATTCATCAATAAAATAAATCAATATTAATTAATCAACTAAGTAAAAAACCAAATAAACTAAGTCATCCTAAGCATATATGGTAGTCCATAATATTGGTTGATACACATGTCTAAATAAAAACAAATCTAAAACACACAAGTCTAAATAGAAACAAGTCAAGTTCAAACCAAAATAGACAAAGTGGTCATATATAGTTCACAAAATTAAAGGACATTAGTCACAAGAACTTGACACAAAAGAAAATCTCTATAATATAGTCCATCATAATCACATCCATTGCATGCTTTATGTCCTTTGTAGTAGTCCTCCTCTCAGCCTACCTACTTGAATTGCACATGCATTAAGCTCAATTTGTAGCATAAACCCAATAATTAAAAATCAAAATATTAGCAAGCTTAATTTATTGAATAACTATATCTACATAAACCTGTAATATGTCAAATAACAATGCACCAACTCCTAAAGTTCCTACACCTGTTGCACTAAGGGGAACCTGCAAGTAAGAATTTGTTATTATATCCACATTAAAGAGGGAAAAACTTAGTTGGGATGCCAAAAAAGTGGTACTCGCAAGTCTAAACAGTTACTAAAAAATAAAACTACAAAATCTACAATTGTTTCCTTACTCCCAGCCCCCTCCTTTCCTCCTTGAGTAATGTTCTTTTCTTTCCTCACAATGTGTGTGAGACTGTTAAAGGTTATAACGGATCTCATATACAAAGTAACCAGCAAATTCATTTAGTATTATTCATGTGTCAATAACCAAGGTAGCATAACAATGAACTTCTTACTTATGTCCACGCTCCCCTATCAGAAAATGAGAACTACCTTGACTTCTACCATTACAGGGATTTGATAAACTAAATAGAGCATAAACGAGAGATATTGAATGCCATATGCCATATGCCATAGCTCAACAAAACAAATAAAAAATAAGTAACATCATAATTTAAGATACTTACAGCATAAATTCGAAATAAGTGTCACCCAAAGATAGATATTCCACGAAGATACTTCAAATAAGACAAAAAGAAACAATAATATGAGTTTCTAGACAAAATAGAAATCATTAAATAAAGATCCAAAAACCATTAGAAAACCCTTTCAAATACCAAATGCCCAGTATCATTGCTGTTTGAGATGCTTGGTACATGACTCACCTGAGTGAATATTACAATCAGTGCTATCAGTGAAATGTTGATTTCAATGCAAGTGCCAGCTTGTGGAAAACCACATCTGAAGAATGCTAAGTCCAAACCAGCCATAGTTGGGGAAACCACTATTAGGTTGATTAACCTATAACAAGTTGTCGTGAAACTTTAAAGAATTAACATACTAGACTCAGATCTTAACTTGACTTTCTTTTGATAAAAGTTAGATAACTTTTACGGTCACTTCATTGACCAAGATAAGTTCCTATTTTATTAACGTATACACATTGTAAATATTTAGCAAGGTCGTCACATAATAGCAAATAAATAAAATATATAAATTGATTTGACCCCAATACAGAAGATATTTATGGTGAACACAGGAAGATATCTCATGCAATTTCTTGTTACCTGAATAGAATAGACATTAAACGACTAAATCCCAGGATACATTGGAATATTGAACCAATAATTATAGCTCCTTGGAGTTCCCTCATTATGTGCTTAAATTTTTGTAATTAAAATAAACACATTTTAATATGCAAACATAGAAATGCCCAAAATAAAAGCCAAAGTTCAATGTGATTTGTGAACAGAAGGTACACATTCTGTTCACAAAAATTGACAGAGCAGTGATAGAGACACAAAAGCATAGAGGAGAAAAGGAAAACCTATGCTGGTAACTCAAATATGTATTGATTTAAACACAATGATCCATGAATGAATGATGAATCAGTCAAAACAATTCCAACCATAAGGTGAAATACACTAATATTATCTATGCTCCTCTATCAGTGGTGAATGGTGATTTTATTTGTGTCTAAGCCCAGTCACATACTCTCTTATCAAACCATACCCATCCAGAAAGAGGGGCACTCATCAATAATAGAGGGGAGGAGTAAGGATGAACAAACAGTTCACAGAATCTACAATCTCAAATAATAAAATACAAACTAAAGCAAAATGTAGGTGATGAGTAATATATTGTCTGAAATATCAAAGAAAATAGAAATCAATTCAGAACCACCTCATGTCTTTTTATTTAACTCAATTAATGAGATCATCACTTCATATCCAACAGTAGCATTTGACTGTACGTCGGTTGTATCTATAGCAGCCGTATCAGTGCAAGTCTAAGTGAATTTTTTTGTTGTTGCAAAAACTGCATAAATATTTATCTAAACATAATAGTAAACAATTCCCTCGATGAAAGTGGGAAAGAGCTTTTCAATCTGCTAACACAGGAAGCACAAATTAAGGTCTTAGTTCATGCCAGTCAAATAGTAGCAACATCACAATATTAATATATGCCTACACAGAAAACTTAACTAATTTGATGCAAACTAAGTGATAGCAAAGAAGACTTAAAAGCCCAAATATAATGAATAAAGGAATTCAAAAATTGCCAACCAGGTACTACTTAAGCTACCCTTTCTTACCAAAGAATTCAATTTCAAACAACAAGGATGAACAGAAAGTAGAAACCCACACCTTGAGAAGCACTCTGTCATTGTTGTTAATGTATCCATGTCATTCCTCATCAGAAGAATAAAGACCATGGAAATCCTTATCAACCAGAGTTCTACAACACACACTCCAAGCCCATTAACAAAGGAAACATCACATCACATATTCACAAAACAATAGCAACCAAAACAACCAAACACACCTTATTTTGAGACAAAAAGTGGACGGGATAGGGGCAGCATCAAGGAAGATGTTAGTGATATTGAGAAGCCTGAAAAGGGCCTCGAAGTCCTCCTAGAACTTGGTCTTCCAATCGGGGTCGCTGAAATCAATGTTGCTGGTGGTGGTGGACTTGGAAGTGGTTTGATAGTCGATTGTTGTTGCAGGGGCTAACTCTGGGTGACTACTTCTAGTTGCAGGGTTTGAGCGAACCAGAGGAAGCCGCAGCGTGTTCGAACTTCGAAGGAACCTTGTTCACGGTGGCACTTGCAGAGGAACCTTCGTAGCGAACCCGAGTAAAACAACTCCAACCCGCACTCGAAGGACGAGGTAGTGGCCGCGAGGTGTTCGGAAGACGATGTGGTGGCTGAGGCGCGAAGTGCGGTGGTCGAGGCGGACGTTGAACAGTGGCCGCGAAGAACAGGATTTGCGAAGACACCTTCTTCATGTAGTGGCAGCGAAGCTGTCAAGGTTTTTTCTTTGCGATGGCTGAGGCGTTTGAAGTTGTGGCTGAGACGGCGGCTGCAGGCAAAGGGATGAAAGGGTTTGCGTTGTGGCTGAGGCATCAAAGGGATGAAAGGGAAATGTTTTAAGAAGGATCAACGGGAGTTAATTAGGAAGATATGATAAATCTAGGGATTTTTAATGGGTGCCAATTAATGTAGACAACGGCTTAATTGTGGTGCCTTATAGAAATGAAATGGCAACGCTTTCAAAATGTTAGCAATCAATTAAAAAATCGTTACCTACTGATATAAGATATAGCAACGGTTTAAACATGTGCTCTTTTTATTCTAAGACAACATTTTCTAAGCGTTGCCTTAAAAGCCGTTGCCAAAACTCTATATCTAAAAAAGTGTTGCCTATACTGACCAAACGCAACTGTTTAAAAGCGGTCTATAAAAAAGTGTTGCCTTAGACCTAAAATGTTGTAGTGTATTAAACTCATTAATAGAATAAAAAATATTATTTGTCTATATTTCAATTTTTATTACATTCATCATGAAAATTTAATTTTAAAAATATTATTAACATTTATATTATTTAATTTAAACTTTAATGCTACTATTATAATTCAATTTTTTATATTTTTTTTATTATAATTCAAAATTTTGAACTTTTTTTATTAATACATTGGTCATGATATTTTTGTAATACCCTAGCTTAAATAAAAAATGTTAGAAATTTTTTCGAGCTAGAAAGGATTGCTAGTTACCCTTACCTATCATTCCGGATCCTGAATTGTGATATCCCAAATAAAGAAATTATAATTATTATGAATTATTATTATTTATTATTATTATCAAGTGCACCTAACACTAATATTATTTAACATTATAATAACTATGTGTAGTTAGCATTAATATTAATTATTACTATTGTTAAGTCTAGATATATGCCACTAATATTAATAATAATTAATATTACTAAGTGTAGCTAGCATTAGCATTATTATTATTAAGTGTACCTAGCATTATTATTATTTAACATTATTATTACTAAGTGTAGATAGCATTAGCATTATTATTATTAAGTGTACATAGCATTATTATTATTTAACATTATTATTACTAAGTGTAGCTAGCATTAGCATTATTATTATTAAGTGTACATACCATTATTATTATTTAACATTATAATTACTAAGTGTAGCTAGCAATATAATTATTATTACTAAGTGTAGTTAGCATTATTATTATTTAACATTATAATTACTAAGTGTAGTAAGCATTATTAATATTTATTATTATTATTAAGTGTAGACAAATAGCACTAATATTATTCATGACTATTATATTTGTGTATAAATATATGAGTGTAGGAGTGTGTATGTGTAAGAAATTTTAGTTTCATTTTGCTAAGTTTTGCTTACACCTCCTCTAAGTCACACCTCCTCTAAACCAAACCTCTTCTTGGCCGAACTCATCTCTTGTCAAGCTCAGGATCTTCATGACCGAGCTTCAGTGAGCCTAGCTAATCCTCTCTTGGGACGTTGTGATACTCCTTTCTTTTAATCTGTGAGATTGGTTATTTGTACTATTCAAATACTTCAAAGTAAAGTTATTAGTAGAAGCACACTCACGACTACCAACGGTGAGTGGGTTTAAACTCATAATCATAGTTTTGGTCATTATTAATATTTTTCTATATTATATAAATTATTTGTGAAATTTTAGAATGATTTATGTCAAGAGAATATATTGCTATACTTATGCTTGTTTTAGAAATATTATTACTTTTGCAGTTATCATGAAAATTATTCATTTTAGAAAAACTCATGGGACCATAATTGATACCTTGCGTGTTTTAGAATCTCTTTTTCCTAGTTTATGAAATTGTGAGACCTCAGTTTAATGTTTACAGTAGAAATATTGATTATCATATTTTCAGACTATGTATTTCCTATGAAGATTTTAGAATATTATATGTGATTTATTGAAAGTGTTGAATAAAGTATAAATTATAACAATTGTCAGATACATATTCTATTGATTACTGAAATCACTATGTCTACAAGCTGGTGATCCCTTGGGCATGATTTTAGAATCTCAGTTATGCTACAGTCAAATTGTTAGAATTATATGAATTCAGAGATTTTATATTTATTTGGTTTATGAACAAATTATTTTATATTAATTAGTGAGAAACAGATCAGCGAGTTAACGGCTGCAGGATTGATCGTTAACCTTGATACCAAGTGGTCCTCTAGAGGACTAGCTCACCCACAATAAGGCACCTAGTGAGGTGTCCATTTATGGGACCTAGTTAGGTGCCCATCAGATTAGCCATTGTCTCAGATTTAGCTATTCAAATTTCAGATAATTATGCATGTAATAATTCATGTTTCTCTACTAGTTATTGTCATAGATTCAGTTAATTTATATGTAATTATATATGTAATATATTTCACATCAGTTGCATGTATATGTTATATATTTTGTTATTGTCCCGTGTGGGTTGTGAGTGGAGGCTCGCTCACTGAGTTTTGATGAACTCACCCCTCTCTTTTCCTTTCCCTACAGATACAGACTCTGCTTTGAGTTGTACCACAGGATCCTCAGTAGTTGTGCTACAGCTTACTTGGTGAGCTTCGCTTTGGAGTGGAGCTTATTGTCAATTATGTCAGTCTAGTAGTGCTCCAATAAATTGTGTAGGCAGGATCCCCGGACATGCATGATATATTTTCAGAATTTCTGTTAATTGTTTTGTTATGTTTGGCTTTGGCCTAGAATATGGATTTTATGCAAATTTATGTTCAGAATTTATGTTTTGAGAACAATTTCATATTATTGAAGTTTTAGTTGAACTTGAGATATTTTGAATAAATTTGGATTATTTATGCATATTAGTCAGTTACGTTACCAGAGGCTTCCGTGGGGACCCAAATCCTCACGTGCCGGTCACACTCCGTAGGTGGGTCGTGACATGAATTTCACTAAGTCTAAACCATACACGTCCTTGAAAAGCTATATGATAGAGCCATATTCTTGGAACTAAAAGTTCCAGTAATTGTTTACAAGAGTAAAATAAGTCAAAGGACAATTTTTAATGAATTTTACGAAACCTTTGAACATTTCATTGTTAGCCCCCAAGTTTGAAAAGTTGTAAGAATTATCGAATTTGAACTAAAACCCAAAATTTAGATTTTGATTTGTTGGAATTTTAATTTTTATGATATTTTATTTGAATCCAAATCGGAGATATTTCCTTATTTACATTTATGTTTTAAAATTAATGTAAATAAGTGAGTATTGAGATAACTCAATCCAATACATACTAGAACTTGAATTATAGTCCAAAGTTGGGGGAAAAACCATTCTGGTGAGCGCTATAGCGCTCAAAATTTCAATAAAAAGCCACATTTCGGGGTTCTGAACACATCAACACCCCAAACGCTCCCCCATACTCAAGAAACTTCATCCTCCACCTCCTTTCACCCCCCCCCCCCAAACTTCATTTTTCTTCATATCTAACTTGAATTTCTCATCTTTCAAGCATTAAGATATGTTATTATCATAGTTTTGCTTTCCTTTGTCCAATTCCTTCTTATTTTAGAGGAATTTTTTATGATTCTTCAAAGGTTCAAGGAAGGAAGTTCCTTTGGTATGAGAAGTGTATATTTGAGTTGTTTAGAGATTAATCTAGAATTCTATTGCTTCAATGATAGATATGGGTGCTATTTTTGCTTTCCAAGACACTGCTGGTGCTATTCCTGTGTCTGTTGCCACTCCAAGTGAGTGGGTTCACATCTATAACTTCTATGTTAATTTCACATAAAACATGAGATTATATATGGGTATAGAGTTTGTTTTGTGAACTATCGGGATTTCTATGAAATATTGTGTTATGAATTATTGGTTTTAATAAGAAAATTTGTCTTCGTGAAAACCATGAAACATCTACTATTGAGGATGAGTTTTGGCATAGTTGCACAGTAAATTTAATCATTTAGAGCTGCTTTTATGATCATGTGATTTTGATACTGCATATTATTATATAAAGAGAGATTTTAAACCCTAAGATAGAAGACTTTGGAAATGATAGAGAAAAGAGTGAAATTTCTAGTTGAGTTGACAGTAACTATAGATAAACAGGTTGTGAGTTAACAGCAATTAATCCGTTAATATTGGTACCAAGTAGTCCAGGGCTAGAGATAATAGAGAAATTATTGTCACATTGGGGATAGTGATACGTAACGCCCAGATGTGGTTAGAAATTTATATTCAGGGTTTTGTTACGTCACAAATGTTGTGCATAACCAAAGTAGAGATTACTATTTCTCTATTAGAGTATTATTAGGTCAGTCCATAGAAAGCTAAAATTTGCTACTTGATTATAATTGTGAAATGCTTCGATACTTTATTACTGTTACTGTTATTTTGGTATTGTATATCTTCTCTTGGTGTCCTATGAAGGAGATTTCAGGTGATGACTCACTCAATGAGTTTTGGTTATAAAACTCACCCCTCTGTTTCTTCTCATATTTTACAGATACTATAGCTGCTGAGGACAGTTCCACATACCATCTTCCTCCCAGCAACGTTAGACTTCAGTTGCTAAACTCATTAGGTGAGGTGTTTGGTAGTTCACTATAGATGTGCTCCAGTGTAATAAAAGCAGGATCTTGAACTATAGGGCATGGTTACATTTTGCATAATCTTGTATATTATGATATTATTTGGGCTGTATAACTTATGCTTTTCATAGACACTTTATATGTAAAGAACTCCATGCATAATTTGTGATATTGTGGTTTTAGCTTTTGAAAGTTACTAAGATATTTTAGTTTTATAAATGTGGTTTCAAAAGCAGGTGATTTGTATATAGAAATAGATCTATTTTATGGATTTTTCATAATTTAGATGTGCATGTAGAGGTGATACAGGTCAGGAGGCTTATGCGAGAATAAGGTTTCTCACATGTTGGTCACGTGCCTAAGTCGAGTTATGACAATTTTATTTTGTTTTGTATTTATAAAATATTAAAATGAAATTATTAAAATACTATTATACTTAAATAAATTTATTTATAGTGAAAAACTTAATTCAATTTGAACACTATTTACGGTTAATTATGAGTTGTTATATATTAAAATGTTAATAATCATTTAATAAACAATCATATAAAATTGTTACAAAAACTATTTCACAAAAAAAAAAAATATAGAAGCTATATTAAAAGAAGATTTATTTAGCAATATTAATAATAATAGGTTTGAATAATATTAAAGTAATACAAATTCATTTTTAGTTCAAATCTTCTAGAGAGGACATTTTAGGACAATTAATTAAAAATATATTAAATAGGGTGTCTCAATAGTCAATGGGTTATGACAATAGCCATTCTCGTTACTTACCGTTGCATTTTTTTGATAATGGCATATAGCCTTCAGTAAGAATTTCAAATGTTAGCTGTGTTTATTTATCGTTTGCTGAAAAGGTACTATTGTACTTTTACGCGATTGTAGATCTGAAGCAAATATATCCAACAAACAGACAGGGAGAAATCAAAACCAAAGCTTTTTTTTTTTTTTGTCGTGAACTGCTAAACTAAACGCTTGTTTTTATATCCTTTTTTTGTCAGCTTTCTGTCCCTTTTTGGGGTCAGATCCCTTTTTTGTCTGATAATGTCCAACTTGTACGGAAAACCAGAAAATAAGGCCCAAAGCCCAAGTCTGAAGCAGGAAGCCCAGCCATTTTCAAGAAAGAAAAAGGTTATGGATCGTTAGGTCCAACAAGCACATTAGCCACACCTCTATGAGACCATTCTAGACCCACAAAAAATAAAAACTCTCTTTCTTAGATTAATGAAAAATTGTTTTAATGATAACTTCTTCATACATCATAAGCACCAATGACCCGAAAAAAGAAAATACAACATCAATATCCAATGAAACGCAAGGGAATGAATGAGATCATACTTCCATACGCTTCACGTCATGGAGGAAGCGCTTGTCCGAGAAGCAAGAAGCGCTTCACATCATTATCATTTGAGCGGCCAACACTCCATGACCATAATCTTTTGAGCTATTGAAGTTTTATTTTTTCAGCATTTGCAGCACCTAACCATCGTTATATTTAGCTTTTCGGCTATAGCTGCGCTTTAGTGTTTTCTTCCTTTCAGACTCTTTTAACACTCAATATGCAATCCAATGTATTAATCAAATTAGTGTTGATTAGCCAACCGTCCAAGAGAAACAGATCCGGTCCCAAATCATAATCCTCAATCTCATGTCGGAATTTCAACTTGGTATCATTAGTCTTTGCACAAAATCAATAGACAAGACCACTTTGCTATCTCACTCAGATTATCATATACATCAATAATCTTGAAATTGAAGAATTCTTTTTGTGCCTTCATATCATAGAGTAGCTCTTTGGCTCCCTGCTTCAGTGATGGTTGTCGTCATTAGCCATAATAGTTGACCCAATTGGCTAAATTGATCAGTTACATTTCCAAATGCGGCTAAGGGAGAGTAATCAATAAGATCGAGTTATCATGAAGGGCAATTAGAAAAAAAAAAAAATGAAATAGATTGAAGGATATAATGTGTTTATGAGCTCATTATGATTCAATTGTTACACAATATCATGGCATATATATATGTTGAGAGAAACCTTTATTTTTCTCTTCGAAGTTCGAAAGGAGGACAAAGTGGTTAAGACTTATGAGTATGACCAAACGTTAATTAATTAATATACCTGTACAGATAAAGTTGACACTTAAGACTTATATATATACTCATTTTATTTGTAAGTGAGTTAGTTTAGGTTTGAGTTGGTTTATCAAAACACAGAACAAAACATATGAAAAAAAAAATTGAGATTGTGAGCTACACGTGTGATGTCACCGTATGCGCAGATAACACTAACGGTAGGAATTTAAACGGATAGAACTTTGGGTTAAAAATAATAATATAGATATAATTAATTATGTGTAACATTTTTTATATGTGTGTGCACATGACTCAATCTGAAATTGCTTTTAACTATTTATTTCACAGCTTGGCTTTATCATCTGTGGGAAATGAAAACGAAAAGAAAGAAATTTAGTTTGGTTTGAATGCTTTCTTGAGTATATAATTTCCGACGGCCTTTGACACTTTTTGATTTTGACATTATTCTTTTTCTCTTTTGCCTGCCTTGTTATCACTTGCTAAGTATTCAAATACCCTTGAGAATAATTGGATTAGACCATGATGTCACCGCAGTCCTCCATCAAAGTATAGTATTATGTTATCTTAGAGGAGTCCATTAACACTAAGTTGAAAGATGAAGTGTAATTGGCACAATATCTAACAACCAAGCAAGAAAATATTTCTACTTTCTTTAAGAGGGCTGCTCTCGTTATCTATGTTGGAATTTTTTCCGGAGTTCAGGTCAAATTGGCCTTTATACAATAATAAACAAAAGAGTCACTGTTGATAAAAATATTTTATTTCTCAAAGTTGATGGATATATTTTTTTTCAAAAAAAAAAGGCACACGCATACATACGAATATACGATCTCCTCCTAAAGATAAAAAGAAAACAAGAATATTTTGAATTAGCGTTCCATATTAATCGCAACAAATCCACTTTAATTGGATACGGATAAAAGAATGAAGCAGCCCTAATGGACCTGCAGTTGTTCTTGTTATAAGTCTGTACTTTTGTTCCATGGATCATGGTACTCTGAACTCTCTCATAAGCACTTTTGCTAGCATTATTATTGGTCCCAACCATACATAATCCTATTCAATTTTTTCTTCTTGCCCTTTCAATGTCAAGATAAGCACTACCCTCCACGCTATTCAACATTGATAACCACTAGCCACATATAAAGAGTGTGAGAGGGAGAGAGATAGAGATAGGTTGTTGTGTAGTTGACATGTCTTTATATTGTTCAAGCTTGGGTGCCATAATCCCACGTATCTTGGGGCAACAAGGGAAGAGATATGATGATTATGCTTTCACACTCTCCCGTGTTGTAGTGCCAAGTTGTTCCTGCTTCAACTCACTTCACTATAAAGCACCCCACAATAGGTACAACCTCTCATCAAGCCACATTGGTTTTGTGTCAAAATTCGACCAAACTTGTTCTTTTCCTGTCATGGAGGAGGATCACAACAACTTGGGACTTCTACCTGAACCAACAGAAGAGTATTCCAAGGAGCTTGATGTTGCTGTCAGAGCTGTGCAGATGGCATGCTCCCTCTGCCAAAGAGTGCAAGACACCTTGATTTCTAAGACTAGTAGTAGGAGCAGCAACAGCCAGGTCCATTCCAAGGATGACAATTCTCCGGTTACTGTTGCAGGTGAATGAAATCATTGTTTCCTCAAACTGGGTAGTTTGGTAAAGATTATGTTTCTTTGATGATAACTTTTTGTGTTTGCTCTGAATTCATTGTTGGTCGGGTTAGTTTATGATTGCCTTAATAAAAGTTGTTTTCCAGGGTAATGGGGTTTACCAATTTGTCACATGGATTTATTTGGATTTGTGCATTTTGTTTTATGGTATATTGCAGCAACTTTTGAGTGGAGAAGGCTTCTGTAGCATGCCAATCCAGCCAAATATGTGTTTAAAAGATAGGTTAGGTATATTGGTTGACTAACTAATTCTGCGAGGAATCTACACAAATTTGTGTATAGAAAGGGGGAAAAATGACTTGTAACCTTTGCCCATGTTGTATTCGTACCCTGTGAGATTATGACAAGTGGCTTGTTCCTTGCTTATTAAAAGTAGAATGAGAACAATGCAAACCTTGTCTGATACACAAGGACATAATCTAATCAATCAATACTTATTTTCTAAATTGCCTTTTGGGATTAATTCAATGACAAAATCATTTGCATGGAAAGTGACAGTTAAATTTGGAGGCTTCATAGATTTTCAAAAGTTCACATTTCTAATGAGGGGAGGTAGACAAGCTGTTTTCAAACTCTTTTCTTGGGGACACTATGGTAATAAAAGTACTGCACGTTACTGCTACCAAAAGGGTTTAAGACTGGATAAAACCTTAGTGTTACTATTGTGTACCATGGTTTCCAATAGGGAGATAAGGGATCTGGAATAAGTGTTAAGAGAACATTCTGGTGTCCATATATTGCTCTCATCAGCATCAGCTGGTTGTTCTGCCATAGAATTTTTATCTTTCCCAGTAGGCCAGGAGATATACATCTAGCTCTATTTCCCGTTACAATCACAATTTCCCCCATATAGGATGTACCTTCCGGGTAGTGAGACGTATCATTCACTTTAGATTTATATTCTGAAATGTTTAAATGGTGAATACTAGGGCCTTATCTTGTTCCATAACAAGCTACTTTTGACTGAACCAAATTCTTTACCCTCCAATACTTGATAATACTATGTTACCTCAATTTGGGTTGCATCAATTGATATTCACAGATATGACTTTTTGTATTGTACTCTCTGCTCCTTTAACCTTCAAAAGAAAAAGAAAAGTGATGTCTAACCTCTTTGGATGCCAATCAAGAAGATTCTTGGAAAAGCTATATACAGCACCACCAAAGAGAAGCCCTAGGTCCTTGTTGTAGTAAATACCTTGCTATGTTGGTTTTCATGTATGCTCTCTCCAGGACTTTCGAAGCAGCATTTCTGCTTTAGAAATAATAAAAATTTTCCAAAAGATTGATGGTATTGTTCTCAGTTGAAAACATTGAGTTGAGGTAAATTTTAAATTTATTAGTGACAGCTTTACCAGTGTTCATTTTATAATTACAATATTAGATACTGCTATGAGGATTGAATTGAATTAGGTGAAAGCATGTAATCAAAATCAACAATATATAGGTTAATCAGACCTTCATGGTAAATTTTGATTATATACCATATCTTCCTCTCTTTGTGAAAGTTCCAATGTTTGTATCTCCAAGATTACCCTGACTTAAGAGCCGTGATCATATCTATGTTGTGCCCTTCATTATACTTCTTTACAACATTGGCCATATGATAGTCGAAGCATATTTGTCTAAGATTTGTGAATGAAACTTTGTGGGAATGGTTGATCACCCTATTCCTGGAAGTTAGTGAGTTTGCATTCATTCTCACTATAAAGTTTAAATTGGAATCTCATTATGCTGTTCAAATAGATTGGAGCGTCCAAGCCATTGTCAGCTGGATATTGTCCGAGTGTTTGGGGAGTGAAAATATCTCAATTGTAGCTGAAGAGGATGTTCAAACTCTCTCCAAGGCTAATGCATCTGAGCTGCTAGAAGCTGTGGTTGAAACTGTGAATGAATGTCTAGCCAAAGCACCTCAATTTGGAGTTCAGAAGCCAAAGTCAGCTCTTGGAACTTCAGAGGTTATTGAAATCATTAGTCGCTGCAACTCAATTGGCGGTTCCACTGGAAGATTTTGGGTCCTTGATCCTGTTGATGGCACACTGGGGTTTGTACGTGGAGATCAATATGCTGTCGCTCTAGCACTCATAGAGGATGGAGAGGTGGTTCTTGGTGTTCTTGGGTGTCCTAACTACCCAATGAGAAAGGAGTGGTTAAGTTATAATCACCGCTATCATAGGATTATATCCAAGTTGACTCCTCCAACTTCTGAAACTTGGAACAAGGGTTGTGTGCTATACACGAAAAGGGGAAGTGGAAAGGCCTGGATGCAACCTCTGCTCCATGCCAATAACACGTTTGTGTGGCCAAACCGTGCAAAACAAGTATCTGTCTCTTCGATTGAAAATCCAGCACTCGCCACTTTTTGTGAACCGGTTGAGAAGGCCAATTCAAGCCACTCTTATACTGCAGGACTAGCTCACAGTATTGGTCTCAGGTGCATTTCTTTTAACTTCTCATTTTCAAATTCATTTACCTTCTTCCTCTCCCTTTTCTCGCTATTGGCATTTTACTTGTGTTATATTATCAATGTAAAGACAAGGTATGGTGGCTTGGGAATTTTTCTTATCTTTTGTTCTTTTGAATGCCTGTATTAAATTAGTATTAGTATTAGATGCACACTAAAATTTAAAATTCTTGAGTAAGGTTCAACCATCCTGTTAATTTGATAGTCTAGTGATGAAGGGGTTTTTATGATATGATGATGGCAAGAAGAAAAGTGTGATCTGTATTTGCGTGTTTCCTTGCTTGGACATGTTCCACTCCCATTTGTCTCTTTGCAAAGTTGTAAAACTGAAAATATCTTTCCAAAAAGGGCACTGAATGTGAATTCACTAGCATACTTCTAGCTTTATAAGATAGGTCTTATATGTGTCAAATGTATGCAGGCAACAACCATTAAGAGTATACAGCATGGTGAAATATGCAGCAATAGCACGAGGGGATGCTGAGGTTTTCATGAAGTTTGCAAAGGCTGGTTACAAAGAGAAAATATGGGATCATGCTGCAGGTGCTATCATCATACAGGAGGCCGGGGGCATGGTAACCGATGCCGGAGGACGTCCCCTAGACTTCTCAAAAGGTTTATATTTAGAAGGCCTTGATCGTGGCATAGTTGCTTGCGCTGGAGCCACACTCCATGAAAAGATCATTGATGCGGTTGATGCTAGCTGGGGCTCTTCTAGCCTTTGAGGGCTGCTTCTATAAACTCAAATCTATACAGAGCAAATAATGTGAATAATACTGAAGCTCTTATTTTCTGTTTTACACAATTTTCTCAGAAGTGCCCCTGCTTCACCTTCAGTTAATGTTGTCGTATTGGTGCCAGCCTACCAGCTTGTTAGCCTGCAATTACTATTGTTTGGCATTACAATAAAAATGCTAAGTTTTCATAATTTCTTTGTATACTGATTCCATTCACTAAGACATTACTTTTCTTAGAGAAGGATTCATGGACTTGAATACTATTGCAAGCCTGTCTAACTTCTATACTTGTATGTAGTATCCAGCTAATTAAGCAAAAACAACTTAATCATATCCACCCCAACGCACTATCTATGATTTTTTTTTTCCAGTTTTTCAATGGTAGGGATTTTTTTTTTTGGGTCAAACACATGCACACCTTCACGGGGGAGGGGGGAAGGGTTCATCCACCACAACTAGGCTCTGCCTAGTTCGAACACGGGTACAATCTCTAAGAGACACATAGGTCTACCACTGAAGCAATGCCCCAATTGCAATGGTACGGATTTAAACATAGTTCTGTCGCTTAAGGAAAGTTGCAGACCAAGATCCGGTTCATCTTTTTTTTTTTTTGGGTCATCAGATCCGGATCTTCTTGTGCTACTAAGATCACATGATTGGAGGCCCCATCTTGTTTTTCTCACCACTAGCCCACGTTTCAAGTGTTTTGAGGGTTCCTCTACTCTATAATCACCTAATGCAAACCTTAATAATGATAATAACTAATGTGTTTCAACCCTTGTGTCGTAGTTGTAGTCATCAATATCTTCCATTTGCCATGTTAACATTTAGGTAAACTCTATATATACCCTTTTTTAAAAAAGAATTTTGCAAACTCTTCCATACTTAAATTTGACAAATATACCAAAAAGAAGAAAACAGATAAAGGAGATGATTTACGCTTTTTTAGTGGGGGCACATACACATTATTTGGTCATGATGCATGTGCAATGAGCATACAAAAAATGGACCAACCCGCAGATCCAATCCATTATGAATGAATACGTATATTTGGAAGCGCCAGTTTGGCAACTCTACAATGGAGTTAACTGATACTAATGCAAAATTAATTTGCAGATAGTGGAGACAGTTGGGGTGCAGAGAAAACAGGTAATATTGACATTGAGATGTTTATGAGAGTAATGTAATTAATGAGGGCGCAAGTGCAACCCAGTTTTTGATGAGTAGTTTTCATCTGCACAACCTGGTTTCACCAAGTCAGAAAATGCATTTATTGCATTGACTAGACTGTTGATTTTAGTACCACTATTTTGACTTGTTTATAGATTAGAAATTGAGTAGAGGGAAAAAAAAAAAAAACAGAAAAGGTGGAAAGAAAGTTCACATGATAGTAAATTAATTAATCAGTGAAAAATACTTTGACAGGCCGAAATATGACGACTTAATTGGAAAAAGAAAGTGCCAGTTAGAAGGAGATACTTTCATTTCTTCCAGACTTTTTAATTTAAAAGAAAAAAGAACTTTCACAATGGATATATATAAAAGGAAGCTTTGATTGGTAATGTACAGTTAAAACCTTGAAAGTCAAAAATAGAATAAGTGGTTGCCCCGTCTTCTCGATTATCTTCTTCAATTTGTTGTGATTGTGGGGATGGAATTTTGAGCCACCTTCAACAATCATGTAGCTAAGTATACTAAGGGATGAGACTATTAGACTTAAGTGTAAGAGGTGAAGTCTCACATTGATTAAAAATATAATAAATGAGTAATATATAATGTGAGAGGAATTATGACTCTTTGTCTTAAGATTTTGGGTCAAAAAATGACATCCAGCCCAGTGCTCTAAAAGAGTAGTTGACTGATGGGGGAGCAATGTACTAAAGAAATCCCTGCCTTATTTGCTTCATTAAATTTCTTTGTGGCTTTTGCAAGGTACTGATTCTAGGCAAATTGAATATTTTAAATTTATAATTACATTAGTCGATGTTGTTCGATAACATATATTACTTGAGCCGACTTCATAGACACGATGCATCACCTAATTCCATACACAGAAAAAATCAGACGGCGATAGAAAATGCAGATTTTCATAAAATAAGGTGAAGGATTAGGAGATAATAGATATTTTTATTTGGTAAACGATACTAGATGTATTTGAGTTTTATATTACTAGTGTTTTACCCGTGTGATGCATGGGATTTTACGTTTATAAATTTTTAAAAAAATTGATAAAAGATATGTTATAAAATTGAATTGAATTATAATATATTAATTTCATATAATTTATTATGAAAATAATTTATTATGGCCTTTTTTTCTACGATAAATATGTTTTATTTTTAAGATAAATAATTAAACAAAATTTTACGTTTATATGTCAATACGTGGGTGTATCTATTTTTTTATAACTTATGACTAATTTTAATTTAGCATAAATCGATATTAATCAGGTTGTAACTAAATTATTACCCATGTAATGTATATTTTTGTTAGCACTCGTGTAATATATGAATTTGGTATTTATATGGTACACTAATTATTACGTGTGCAATTCATACATTTTCATTAACCATGAAAGATATATTCATCACTACTTGTGTTATGGATTGTTTGAATTAGGAAAAAAAAGTCATTATATTTTTGTTATTAAAAAATGATAAAATCAGTGAAATTGAATGTATATTTAATTTTGATTGATGTTAAGATTATTATTATAATTTTTGTATTTATTATAAATAATATATATGTTTTGTATACTAAGCAAATGAATTATTTTTGTGTTTATGATAAAAATGTTTTACTCTATAACCATTTACCATTTGTAATTGATTGAAAGAAATTCTCATTTGTAATTAAATCTCTCAGATATTATATTAGATTAAAATGATATCAATTAAGAATAATATCAAAACATCGGTATCAAATAACATAATAATAACAAATTGACATGTATGCAAATATCAATAATTTTTTATTTAAAAATTAAATTACATATTAAATTTGAAGATTGAAATTGATATCGAGATTAAGATTTAAGATATAAGATACATATAAATATCTTTAGTTTATATAGTAATTATTAGAAATCATTTATTGAAAATCAAGAGAAAGAGAAATATTTAAGAATTAAATTAATAAAAAAATTTAATTAATGGAGATATGATTTTCTAATATTGTAAAAAACGGATATGATTTAATAATTAAAAATTATTTGACTAAAATGAAAAAAATTAATATTTAATGTGAATATTTATAAATTTATAAATTATTGACTAATATGACAATTAAAAGAATAAGTGAAGATTTAATTAAAATAGTTAAAATCATAATTAAAAATAGATAATTGTTTAATTGATTTGATCCTTTTAAAATCAAATAAAACAAAAATTATTTAGAATTAAAGTAATTTAACAACTAATTTCATTATTAAATCAACCTGGCATATAAGATTATAAAGAAACATTTTGAATTTTGAATTTGAAAAGTGGATATGATATTCTAATTTTTTTAAAAAAGAGTATAATATTGAAGATTAAGAATCATTTAAAATAATTAGTGTGGTAATATTAAAAGACAAATATAATATTAAGGAAATGTTTAAAAATAGAAATATGATATAATTTTAAATAATATTAAATTTCAATAATGTAATTTTTAAAACTTATTTTAAACAACATACTATTATTGATTAATTTCAAACTCAAATCAATATATTATAAATACTAAGAAAGAATATATCAAAAGTAAAAATGAATAAATTCAGAAAAAAAAATATGCTGAAAGAAATAATTAATCCGAAAATCAAAATCATTTGAAGTTATGGGAGCTATATAAATTAAAATATTAAAAAATAAAACAAAATAAAAACTTGTTGAATGAAGAACAATAAGATTAAAATCAAATAAAAGAAAAATATTTTGAAGAAAATTACTAACAATACAATTGGAGAACCTTAATACTATTGCAAAAGAAAAGAAATAAAGTTGAACAAAAAAAAAGTATACTAACTGATAATTCTAAATTTGATTTTATTGAATTGAATATTATATATATATATATAACAACCATATAAAAAGTAAAAATTAAAAATTAAAATAGATGATTGATGAATATACCACAATGTTTTCACCAAATGGCTCAAAACAACTTGGTATACATCACCTAAACATGAAAGAAACAAAAACAAATCAAAACATTAAATCAATAGAAAAAACCATAAAGAAGAGAAAGAAAAAATAAAGGAAATAATACAAATATGCATGTGTACATGGGATATGCAGAAGAAATGTTACCTATGCTACAATTTATATGCAATGATCAAATATGTATATATGCTAAAATTAAGCATATCAAATCTATCAAAAAAATTAAGTGCATCAAATCAATTAGAATTAAAGGAAAATTGAAAAATGTAATAATATTAATTAGTATGATAGTTATTAAAAATTAATAATACAGATAGATAAGCATTTAAGAATTAAAAGGAAAAAGAATAGAAAGATGTTTGTAAACCAATGATGGATTAAGACCATACATAAATTGAGATTTAAATCATATATTAATTTTGCTTAAAATAAATAATACAAAAATGTGTTGATATTAATTTTATGTTGGTTTTATGATTTAGCTTTTATATGTATTAAGTTTAAATATTAAAATCAAAATTAAAATTTGAAATATGATATTCATATATCGCAATAGTGGAAATCATAAAAATGGAAATAGTAAGTACAATTAAAATTAAGAATAAAAGTAATCAAAATATATTTATTTATTCTTATATTATAAATTGAATCAATTTATATTGCAAGGATCTTATTTTCAATCATATATAATATAAGAATAAAATTATATATTAATTGAGATTTGAATCATATATTACTTTTCTTTAAAATAAATAATCAAGAATTTAAAAAATAAAATAAAATGGTAAATGAAAGTAATTAAAATTTTGGGCAGAAAAATGAGCTAAGGAGGAATTGTCACGTAACATTTTCATCATAAATATAAATAATTGAGATTTGAATCATATTTCAACTATTAAAATAATGGAAATTGGAATATAACAATAATGACAATATTAATTTTTAGGATATAAATTGAAATCTAATATCATAGTTATATGACATATCAAGCGATCGTAATATCAAAAGTTAGTATTAAATAAGATTAAAAAATTAATTGTGAATAAGAATGATAGAACAATTGATATTAGTTGTCCAGAAAAATTGATATTAGTTGTCCAATTTTAGTTCATAAAAATTGAAAATTATATCAAATTCATAAGAATGATATGACTAAAGCATAATATTAGAGAATCAATGTTAGTAGAAAAAAATATTAAATATATCTATGGATCATATATTAATATGTGTGAATCTTACATTAATTTTAGATAATAATTATTTTACGAATGACATTAATTTGGATAATCTGTATGACTTTCTTTTAATCAAATATATATTAATTAAATAATTCACTTCATTTTAATAATCAAATTAAATTAAAGATTGATGAAGAAGGGATTGTCACATTAGATTTTCTTATTTGGATAAACTATGTTTTATATAAATATATTGATTAGTGCCACACTACAAATTAAGGAGTTAAAATGAAGTTTTTCATTGAAGTAAAAATATAAATTTGATGAGCCGTTCTGATCGAAGAAGTTTGTCACGACTTTGATCTTAAGATAGACTTTTTTTTTTGAAAACTTGGTTAGATTATGTTTGAAAAATCATTCGTTGCCAAAGTCCCCACTTGATATTAAGTAGAGTAATGTTATGGATGGAACAATGAAATTACATAATAAATGTATACTACACACTTTATTATTATTAGATATAATGAGTGAGTGGGATAAGCAAGGACCATGCATACATCACATTTAATGATAATAAGATATGTAGTGTACATTTATTGTACAATTTTATTGTACACCAAACATTGTCCTATTAAGTATTGAAAGTTGAAATTCAATAAAACTAGCCTGCTACTTCAATTGCCAATATTAATTATTGGTGGTAGATCAAGTCGTGTGACTTTTCAAGTTGCAGTAGAAAAAACATTTGATCCAGTACTTGAACCGTTAATATTATCTAGAAGGAAAGGATTTTAAAAAAAATATTAAATCATTATGAAACTTTTTTTAAAAAAATTAAATCATTATGAAACTTTGCAATTTTTATCCATTTCATATATTTTATAACTTTGCTTTTAAGTAATATCTCGATTTTGAGTTTTGTAAATAATTGAAGCAAAAGTTTGAAAAGCTTTTCTCCCATAATAACCCGCAGCAATTCAAGTCAAATTAGAGTTTTACTCGAATAGTCATAGAAAAACAATTAAATTAGATAAAGAAACAAAAATATTTTTCACTATTATGTATCAAAATTAAACTATTCCTTTTCAAACTTTCCATCTACATCTACATTTGCCATAAAAGTCAAGGAATCCCATTCTCATCCCATAATTGAGTGTGGAACGACCAAGAATGAACATAGTCCATACTTTTTGCGACGATAATGAAAGTGCGGGAAGGCTCACACGAGAAATGATTGACCTTTTTGAACTCTGCATAGTAATGCGATGCATGCCTATGAACATGCATTGATCTGATTTTTCTTGAAGTGGGACACGCCAAAGCAAATATGCATTTGTTGTTTAGACAAAGTTCAGAAGCAGTACATCACCCACAAAACTGTGGGGAGCAAATGCATTTGTTTATAATGATAATGATAATAGAATAATTTTCCTTACAAATGACGTACAAATATGAATTGTTATGTATTATTTAAGAAAAAATATATAAATGCACCTTTAGAAAATAAAAGGAAATTAAAAGTGTGAAGTTTTAGAAATGGAAAATTATCAGTCCAAAGCCTGGGAAGCAAATTGCTGCTTCCTCAAGATTCATTTTCTGCCATTAATTCCCTTACTTTTTCAAGACATTGCTATACAAAATTATGATAAATGGATACGGTTTGATACGGTGCACCGATGATCCATCATCAAACTATGTACAATATTTAGACCGTATTGTATATGATACTGATATTGATGCTTTGATACTTTAAAATATGTGATTTTGTTTTGGTACTCTTAGGGTATCGGTACCCTTTTGAATTCAAGGCTTATGAATTAATTATGTATATTTAAAATATTAATTAATTTAGTTAGTTAGTGGGATACGTAATAAATTTTCAACCACAAGTTATTTAAAAGGTACCAATACCTATGAATTTTATATGATATAGGAGAAATCCCCTCAAATTAATTTTTCAATTTTACAAATTGAATTGTCCACCAAGTTGTGATACGGTATAACACTGCATGATGAAACCAACTAGCACGCGCAAATTGAATGGGGTTGATTTTACAAACAAAATTTCATGGACTTCGAACAATGAAAAAAAAAACTATTTCACATTTATAATTATAAAATAAGAGTATTTCAGACTCTTAAATCCAATTAAAATGTATTATTGATATATATATATATATATATATATATATATATATATATATATATATATATATATATATATATATATATATATATGTCAGGGATCATGACAGGATTGACAATGAAAAATGAGATTTGTTTAAGATTGGAGTCGCCACCAAGTTTTATTAAATTGGAAAAAGAAATGGAAAAAACCATTTTATTTAAAAGGAATGATCTTTGAAACCAGATCTGAGTTCGGGAGTCGGTTATGCTTAGGGAAGGGTAGGAACTTAATGCTACAGCACCCCTAATACACCCGTATTTAGACGGTATCTTAATTAATTGTGCAAATTATTAATAACCTTTCAAAATATTTATTTACACCTTTATCTTAAGGAAATTATAAAAGAAAATCTTTCTTAGAATAAGAAAATTTTGGAGTACCAAACTGTCACGGCTAAATTAACATCTTTATTTGAAATAAAATATATACATTTCAATGATTAACTTAAATTAAGATAATAAAGAAAGAGGAGGATAATAATAATAATAATAAATAAATAAATAAATAAATAAATATTTACAATAATGATAATAATAATGAACAAAAATATTTACATGCGAAACAGAATAAAATAATATCATAAAATTTAATTTTAGCTTGAAAATTTGAAACATCAAGCTGTCACTACTTAGATGTCCAAAACATTCAATTAACAAGCCGTCTCGACTAAATTAACTTGTTTATTTGAAAATAAAATATTTAACTAATAATTGATTAATTTAAATTTTAAAGAATAAAGTGCATAAAAAAATATTTAAAAGTAAAACAATAAATTATGAAAATTTAATTTTGGCTTGACAGGGATAGCCTGCTCCTACTTATCCCCTAGTGCGATGGGGAACTCAAAGTCACATAGTTCTATAGAAAATACTTGTGCGTTAATTGACTTTTATTTTAAAATGAACCTTTAGAATATTAAGTTGTCATAGCTAAAATATTCTTAAGATATGAAATCAATAAGCCGTCACGGCTGAATCAACTCCATTATCAAAGAAGAGAATTATTGATTAATTGCATTATCGACATTTTTATTGTATTTACAAACACCTTCAATAAAAGGTGGAAATGACAAGTTTTCAATGATTTTTTTTTTATCCTAGCCCCAAAATAACACATTCTGGACAAAAAAATGAACAAAAGCCCCACAGATTTTAAAAACCCAACCCTCAAAAACAAAACAATCTACCCAAACTTAAAATTATTCAAACTGAAAGACAAAGAACAATAAAAATAAAAAAAATAAAACAAAAGAAAATGGGACAGTCTCGTGATTTCTATAACAAAAGTGCTTGGTTTTAACATTGCTTTGACTTTTCTCTTTTTTCTTTTTTTAGAGACACAAATACATATGGTCCTAATAAACTAAATGAAATCCCACCCCACAGAACCCGACGTGACCCATGATGAATAGAAACAAAACACAATGCACTAAAATATGATATAAAACAAATAAGGAATGATGACCATGCTGAATAGAAACCAAGCACAATGCAATAAAATATAATATAAAACTAACAAGGCATCATGGCCAAGACCACATGCAACTGAGCAACATAAGGAATAAACAAATAACAGGGAATAAATAAGTAAAAGAGTTTGGCAGCCACGTAACAAGTCCCAATGATATCAAGTAACCCAACATGTCCAAACGTGATATTACCAATCAGAAAGAGAAAGAAAAAATAAAATAAAGTAATAATGATTGAAATTAGCAAACAAAATAGGAAGAAAGGTTTGGAATGGGCATTTGAAGTTTCGCTTTTTCCATTTGATGTTACTAGCATACACAACATACATGCAAATAGATAGAGAAAGAGTAAGAGAATATGTGGGTGCTAGATAGAAAATGAGACCATGCACAGGGGAGGGAGCTGCGACTATGGCTGAGCAAGAGAAGGAGGTGGACAGCTGGTGTTTCACACCAGTGACGTCACGCTGGGCTGTGGGGAGGAGCCGCGGTGCTGCACGACCAAGGGAGAGAGGGCTGGCGGTGGTGGAGCTTGTAGGATGATGGTCACAGCTTAGGAGGCATGGTTTTTCAAGTCCTGGCGGTCAAGAGGAGTTGGTTTAGAAATAGTGCCACCGAGCCTCTGTGAATGATGTGTGATGGATCAAGAATATGTGTGTGTCCAGAGTTAACTATCCTCTTATTCTCCCTCTGACTATTGCCAAGAACTCCCCCTCCGTTTAGCACTATGAAGGATTGTCCATAATGGCCAGGAATCCCCCCTCCTTTTTATCATAATCGGATTTATCTATGAAGCTCTATTGACCAAAATCATTACCTATCTCATTTTTACAGGCTGGTTCAATGTGATTCCCAGCCTACATGCTCCCTGTAACCGAAAGAACCTCTATCCTTTGGCGAAGCACGGAGAGCAAGCCCCACAAGAAAATTTGTCCTCTGCCAATGGTAGAAAGGAATATTGAAAGAACAATTATCCTCTTGCACAAAGTGGAGAAAAACACCATCATGATGTCTACTACTTTTATTTTTTCATACTTTCATTCATCCCGATTTTACTATTGGTTCACGTGTAGGAGAAGCCAGGGAATGGAGGAACCCGTGACATAGTCTTCTGTCCCTTTATTTTTTACTTTTTTTGAATTGAAACGGACTGAATATTTTAGTAGAAATGGACTGACTTTAAAAGGATGGGCTACCATAAATCTTTGGAAATGGGCTGAAGCTTTTTTTTTTTTTTTTTTTTACTTTCTGTGATGCACGAGGACTAAAAATTAAAATGAACCTAAAATCATGGTCTTAACTGGATTTAGGTTACTCAATGGGCAAAATTCTGTAAATGTGCCAATTTTTTAATTTTTATTTTTTTAGTCTGGACAAAATCAATTGTTCACAATATATATACTTTTTATATGTCTTCTTAAGATAATCATGATAAAAGTTATATATATATATATTTAATAACATGTTGAATTAGTATACACACACGTATACCCATATCCTGAAGTTTAAAGTTTTATTGTATTCCTTATCAGTTTCAAATTATATCAATATATCATATTTGATCTTAATGCTTCCTGGATTGATGGATTAATTAGTTAGATATCAAATCATGTTTGGGATGTTGATGATAAACTGAACAATAATTAAATAATATCATATATTAGTTTAATTGAAAAGAGTTTTTGATGCAGTACTCTTAATGTAAAAAAAAATTTGACTGTCATTCAATTATATACGAGTAAACGGTTGAGTAAATTTTTTTTTACTGATATTACAATACATGATTGAATGTTCATGTAAATATTTTTTACGTTGATATTGTATCTAAATGAAATCAATTATTAATATTGTTGAATAAAAGATAGAAAAAAATATATAAATTATAAAAAAAAAACTATTCTTTTACTCATACAATAGACAGGATTTTATGTTTAGAAGTTCTAAGAAATTGATAGAATAAATGTATATTAAAAATTAAATTAAATTAGAAGATATAAAGAACATATTAAATGACCAAAAAAGTCAATTGTAATATTATGAAATGGATCATTATATTCTATTGCTCAATTTGCTTAAATCTGATTATAATATGAAATTGTATAGCAATAAGCATGAGTTGTACGGTCCTTATTATATTTCTATTCTCTTGATCTTTTGAGCCATAAAATATATCATATTGTTGTTAATCCAAAGGTAAATAATGTTCAATACCTTCTACAATAGGTTTAGGGTGGGTTTGATAGAGCTTTTCAGAGGATGCTTTGACTTATGAAAAGTATAAGTCAATTTTTTTATATTTAATAAATTGAAAAGCTAAAGTGTTTTTAAAAGCACCTCATGAGGTGTTTTTCAAAGCTGATTTTTTACTTTCTGAATTTGAAAAGACTAATATGACCTTACTTTAATTAATGATAATAAATGTAGAAATCACACTCTTTAATATCTATATCCATCATTACCACTTTAGATATTTGGAGCACATTTACCAAATACAATTACCTTGGCTTTTGCTTATTGAGAATAATTTTGTATTATTTTACTAAATGATGAATTTTCAAAAGCAACCTTTTTAGAATCCAAGAAACTTAACAGTTTTTTAAGAGCCATAACAATACCAAATCAAACCTTAGTTACAACGTCCCATTTCATGTATATGTCTATGCCTATTCAAGATTTGAATATCATTACCAGAAAAGAGCTAAATAGCCACTATATTGTGCGTTTCATTGCGATTTACAGTGAGAGCCATAAATCGAATTATTTAGCGATAGTTGCTTATGGAATTGAGGTGGTTCTAATTTGTTCAAATAGCCAAGAATTTAAAAAAAATGAAAATTAAAACAAAAAACAAAGACCTAAGACTTATCTTCCTTTTTTCGCTCTCATCAAACTCTCAAGTTCCCTCTCCCATCTTCCCTCTCTCTCGGTCTTCCTCAACAACGATGCTTCCATGACAGTGACACACCCAACAACAAGTGCCTCCTTGATCCCCCCTTCATCCTCCTCCAACAACTACGCTTTCCTCGGTCACTGCTCGAAGCCACCGCCGCTTTCTACTCCCTCACAGGTGACTCCCTCTCTGCAATTCCTCTATTAAAATCTTCAATTTCTCTCTCATGCCTTTCTAATCTATTTTTCATTTTTACTACTCATCAACAGGAAAATTTGCGGCTTTTATTCAATATGCTATTCGATTTCACCCCTGCATTGATAAACATAAGGCACAACAGCCCACCTTTTACTCTGTCAACTTTCATCCTTCTTATTTTTTTAAAAAATGGTATCTTTTTAATCACTACATTGAAATTTCAATGACGGTTGTTGGTGGTTTTTGGTTATATTGATTGACAATTTGTGTCCATAATAGTGTTTACTAGCATGTGAAATGAGAAAGGAGCTGTTTTTATGTTATTTTGCTTTCTAGGGTATATATCCTATATAATGTTGAGATTTGTATGATTTATGCCAATCTCTTTGTCGTTCTCATTTTTTTGAAAATATTCTCTTTTTTAATCACTATATTAAATTTCCATGAAGGTTGTTGTGGTTTCTTGCTATATTGATTGACAATTTGTGTTCATAATAGTGTTTGGTAGCGTGTGAAATGATAAAAAAGTTGTTTCAATGTGATTGTCCTTTAGCTATAGGCAATACACTGTTCGATGAGGAATACACTATCATTGCTTTACTCTTTGCATTTGTATAGGCTATAGTTGAATCGTAGACATCATGTTCTTTTATCTTAGCAATTTTTTTTTTAATGTTGATGAATCTTCATTCCTTCTTGAGAGATCTCCATTTTATTTTATTTGTACTTTTATGTGATAATCAAGATGGAGCAGTTTTGGAGTTGGATTAGTGGTGTTTACAGCTGAAAGAATAGAGGGAGTGGATAAGGCCATATGCTATGCTACGTTAGCCAGCCACACTGGTATTGCTATTGTTGGTTTTGGTTTTTGGTTTTTCTACTAAAAAAGTTTTCTTTTGATTTATGCTTGCTTTAGCTTCAGCTACGAGATTCAAGCTTAACACTTAACTACCCAACAAAAGAAGAAGATACATGAAGAATAGGGCCAAAACTTCCAATGACCTAATTGGGGAATAAACTAAGGCTAAATGAAATAATTGCTAGTATGTTGTCTTTCTACCTTCTCTATTCAAGTCTATTTGTCATGATTTCTTCTTTGCATCAGTTATAGCTCTTGAAAAGAAAAATGATCAACTCCTAAAAATTAAATAACTTGTTACCGATCATAATGTTTCCACTTTCCTATGTGTATTTTTCCAATTAGTGCTTGGTGATTACGGTCACCGAGCATTAATCTTGAAATTGCTAATTTTGTTACTACTGAATTTCCTTCATTTATTGCTATAATATTGGAAGTAACCTGTATATGCTTTTTTTTTTTTTTTTACAGCAATAGAAGCATAGTAAACTTCTAATTACTTAGAAATGAGTGTTAAAGTAGTATTATAGTGTTGTGTGTGTATGTTATGTCAACTTTTAATTTTTCATTTGTCTTCAAAGGCTCCATCTAAGAGAGATTGAATGCATTGCTATTGGGACCCATAGTTTTTTTATGAAGTGGCCTCTCCCCTTGCAAAAACTAGTCAAAGTAGGAAGCCTTATCATGAGAATGATCTTGGATTTCAAGTTATGGAAGACATATTAATGGTAAAGTAGACAATTGACTGCAATACATGATACAAGATTCTTTCTCTAGCTGTTGTTACATGTACTAAGCAGTTCAGCAGGTGAATACTTGCACCCTTCTATGTTGGGTAACACTTTTCTATACTTGCACCCTTCTATGTTGGGTAACACTTTTCTATATTTATCATCTACATTCATGGATTGTATATTAACAAAATTCAAGACTAAGCAGTATCAAATGTAATTAAAGTATTCACCAGATTGAATTATAAGCTCTACACTGTACGCAATGTCTTAAACTATGGATTAATTTTGCTACTAGATCATGTTACAGGCTCTAAGGCCATGTTTGTGGATCTTTGCTATTTCTCTATTCACTCAGTTCAGGTAATGAATCATGCCTAGGTTATCACTATCATGGCTTCTGTATTTCATTTCTTTTAACTCCTGTCATCTTTCTGTT
>CM062345.1:61699414-61892765 GCA_031216105.1 Dalbergia cultrata
TTTGCGTAACAGAAGCCCTGAAAATAAAGCTGTGATCATTAGTGAAGTGGAGAAGAATGTTTGGCCTGCAATTGCAGAAGGAAAGGTTAAGCCTGTGATCTACAAATATTTCCCTCTCTCTGAGGCAGCGGAGGGACACCGGCTTATGGAAAGCAGCCAGCATATTGGGAAGATATTGCTTGTTCCATGAACACCTTTGTAGTGCTGAATGCACATGACATATTGTGGATCGTTTTAGATTGTTCATCTTTCTATGATATGATCTCAGGATCCTATAAAGCTGTGATTTGCATTTTACAATAATGGACACATGTTATTAAATTGTGTACGAGGGGTCCGAGGTATGTGTACTTGAACTCCGTTCTTTTGTTTTGTTTTTGACCGACCCGTTTGTCTGTCTTTCTGTGATGACCAATAAAAAAAAAATTAAGTGAGGACCACCATGCACCTTAAGTGGTATAGACTACCATAAACTTCTCTCTCTTTATTTATCTTCTCTTCTTTCCTTCCCCTGGCACAAACCCCATCCCCTTCCTTTCTTCTTCTCGTCTATTCTCTTCTTCTCCGGTAGCTCTCCCCCTCAAATCACTTCCTCCCATTCTTTTTCATTTTTTTTTCTTGCTTTCTTCTTCAAAAAATATCACCACCACCTCTATCATCATCTCCTCCTCCTCTTCATCATCTTCCACCGTTCTCTCTCCTCTACCCTATTTTCTCTCTCTAACTCCATTAGAGAGAGCTTGAAGTTTGAAAGGTGTTGGAGTGATTTTCTTCACCAATTCTACTCTCCAAGTAGTAAATAAGTTTCTACCTTCCTCTATTTAAATTATTAAAGTTTCTAATTGTTTTAGGAATATTGTTAGGTTTCTTGAACCCTTGAATTTGGGATTTTAGTGATTTGAGATTAATTGATGTTAATTGATGGCGTAGTTAGCTCACAAATATTAATATTGTCTTGTTCCTAGAGCGATAGAGCAATCAGGTATCAACACTTGAATTGGTGGCATCAGAGGAGTTGTTCTTTGGTTCTTTAAACCAATAGTTGTGAGTAGATAGTGTATATATAGTTTACTTTATACATCATAAATATTGATTATAAATTTAGAATTATACAAAGAATTTAAAGTATAATGATATATGAGAAAATAATTTAACTATCAAAATGATGTTTTATGTTTGAAATGAAAAATTGTCATTTGAAGGTTAGAATGTGATTGTTACACTTATTTAAATATTTTTAGTCGAATTCTAACGAATGTTGAATTTAAGAATAATTTATGTTAATTATTGAATTTGAGTTATCTTATGTCTATTATATCTCTTATAACTTGAGAATAGATTTTATGTTATAAAATATTATAGAAGTGGAATGTACTTGATTTTGAGTTAATTTGGGGAAATTCCATAGTTAGAACCTATAGTTAACGGTAGGGACGTTAGCCTCGGTGCACCGTGAGAAACACTAGTTAGCAGGATGGATGTTAATCCATACATGACTTTTGTTATGTCTGGACTTGTATTTGACTATGGGCCAACTCCAGTTAGCAGAAGGGATGCTAACCCGCACATGACTTTTGTCATGTCTAAACTTGTATGGTTACGGGCCAATCCCAGTTAGCAGGTGTGGTGCTAACCCACACATGACCTTGGGTCATGTCTGAACTTGTTATTTTTCTACTTCAGATAATTCCCCATTATACTCGAAATTGTGTGATTATGTAAAATTATGTTTTGAAGAAATCTCATGTTATAGCTATATATATATTTTTTATGAGTTCATATACATTATTATGTTGTTTTATGATTGTATTTAGTAAACTACGGATATTCTATCTCTTACTGAGTTGCAAAATTTACTCCGTTGTCTTCCATTTTTTTACAGATACAGGTGCTAGTGCTGGATCTTGTTCTGTTCCTCCAGCTCAGCCTTAGTTGATTTCAAGTTGGTGAACCTTCTTGTGAATGCCCTTTATGTTAGAGCCATCATTTTGTTTTAGCCTATTAGTCTGTCAGTTGCTCCATATGTCACAGGCAAGATCCTCGGACTTATATCATGTTTATGTTTAAGAACTAATGACTTAGCTATATAAACTATGTTATGGAAATGATTTGTAAACTTAATTTTGTATTATGTTTGAAACATATGTTGAGATATTATTTTATTCTGAAAGGGCGCATTCTAAGAATGCTTGATGCCCATTTGCTGTGAATTTAAATTGAAAATATTGTAGGTTATATTTTATTTAGGGAATATTCGAAAAACAGGGGAGACTCTGTCTGTTTTCCTAGAAAATATTGTGTGTTAAGGCTTGCTAGGAAAGATGTTCTTTATGCTCCAGTTATGGCCACAGTTGGCCATGACAAAGTTGGTATCATAGCTTTAGGTTTTCTTGTGTAATATGGAGCAAATATCATTTAGTAGAGTCACGATTGTGTAAATGGTTGCCGGCCCATTTTCACAAAGCGCGACCCTATCAAAAGCCTAATAGGAATGTCTTCTTAAGTCTATTATTCTAAAAAGTTGTTTGGTCTTATGTTATTATTATTCCAAAATATCTACCTACACTCTGATTCTGTGTTCAATTTATTAGGTACGATGCCTCCTATAAAGCGTCAACGCAATGTAAGGCTAGTATATCATGATGCCTCCGATGTAGAATCCGACCAATCTCCTTTTCTACCTAGACAGAGAAGGCGAGGCTAGGCTGGAGGCAGTAGAGCTCAAGGCCGGGCTGGAGGTCGTAGAGGTCAAGGCCAGGTTGGAGGCCGTACATGTCAAGGCCGAGGTGGTAGACGTCCAGGTAACGACTTAGGTTCCAGACCTAGACCTGAACCTAAACTTGAACCTGAGCAGGGTGATGCAGTAGGCCCATAAGGGCAACCAGTTGATTTTGATACTCGGATGTTGGGCATGTAGCAAGTCATTGACAACTTGGTGGTAGCTTTAACTTGACAAGCAAGAAATAGAGCCCCAACCACATTCTGAACCTACCCTTGGTGCTCGAAGAAATGCCCAGCCATTTGGATGTGAGGAAATGAGTATTGAAGCATACCTTCGACTAAATCCACCTACTTTCATAGGAGACTTTGTAGATGAAGACCCATAAGAGTTTTTGGACAGATCATAGAGAGCCCTTAGGGTTCTTAGATGTGAAGATAGCAGAGCAGTGGATTTTGTATCCTATAATTTTTAAGGCACCGTAGCACACTGGTATGAATCTTTGTTAGAAGAATGTGTAGCTAATATGAGATCGCCTCCAACATGGGAATAATTTTCTCAAGCCTTTAGGGATAGATTCTTTCCAGACAATAGAAAAGAGAGACTTGCTAATGAATTTGAGAAGCTGAAACAAGCTCCGCGAATGTCAATAACTGAATATGCTACCCAGTTTACTAGGCTATCTGGATTTGCACCACATTTAATTGTTCATGCTTCTTCAACTGTCGAGAAGCATAAGCAATGACTCCATCGTTTTGCATCAAAACACAACCAAGTCCTATCCGAGAAGCATCAAAGTAAACTGAGAAAGCATGAACAATTAAATGTGGTGCAAATCTAGATAGCCTGGTGAACTTGGTAGCATATTCAGTTATTGACATTCCCGGAGCTTGTTTCAGCTTCTCAAATTCATTAGCAAGTCTCTCTTTTATATTGTCTGGAAAGAATCTATCTCTAAAAGCTTTAGAAAATTATTCCCATGTTGGGGGTGGTCTCATATTAGCTACACATTCTTCTAACAGAGACTCATACCAGTGTGCTGCGGTGCCTTGAAGATTATAAGATACAAAATCCACTGCTATGCTATCTTCACATCTGAGAACCCTAAGGGCTCTCTATGATCTGTCCAAAAACTCTTGTGGGTCTTCATCTACAGAGTCTCCTGGGAAAGTAGGTGGATTTAGCTGAAGGTATAGTTGTAAAAATCGGCCAGTTCGACCGGCGAACCAGTCATGAAACCAGTCCGAGCCACTGTTTGGATCGGTCTCGTATCAAAACCGATGCTAAATGATGTCTTTTTCTAAACCTTAAAAAGATATATTCTAATTTGACTTTTAGAAAAATACAATAAATTTGTTTATATTGTCATGACTTGTCGGTTTGTGGTGTAAAATTTTGTGAGTTTGCTTGTGCAATTATGTTTTGAACTTATTAATTGTAATTCGTGATTGTGAAATGAAAACAATATTTAGGAATTTATGTTATTTAATTGTGTTTTTATATTTGGACCCCTTAAAGAGTGTCAAATTGTTATTTTATTTAAATTTATATATATTTTTATATAAATCCGGTTCAACCGATTCGATCAGTGACCCACCAGTTGAACCAGTGACTCGGTGCCTCAATCGAGTCGATCACCGATCCTAGTTTTAAAACTATGGCCGAAGGTATGCTTCAATACTCACGTCCAAATGGCTGGCCATTTTTGTGAGCACCAGGGGGCAGGTTCAGCATGTGGTTGGGCTCTATTTCTTGCCTGTTGGGTTAAAGGTACCACCAAGTTGTCAATAGCTTGTTGTATGCTCAACATCCAAGCATCAAAATCAACTAGTTGCCCTTGTGGGCCTGCTACATCACCTTGCTCAGGTTCAGGTTCAGATTCAGACTCAGATTCAGGTTCAGGTACGGGTCTAGCAATCCTTCTACGACCTCCACCTAAGCCGTTACTTGTACGTCCACCACCCCGACCTTGGCCTTTACGGCCTCCAGCCTGGCATCGCCTTCTCTGTCTAGGTAGAGGAGGAGATTGGTCGGATTCTACATCGGACGCATCATAATCTGCTAGCCTTAAATTGCGTTGACCCTTTCTAGGAGGCATCGTACCTAATAAATTGAACACGGAATCAGAGTGCAAGTAGATATTTTGGAATAAGAATGACATAAGACCAAACGACTTTTTAGAATAATAGACTTAAGAAGACATTCCTGTTAAGCCTTTGATAGGGTCGCGCTTTGTGAAAATGGGTCGGCAATCATATACACAATCGTGACTCTACTAAAGGACACTTGTTTCATATTACACAAGAAAACCTAAAGCTCTAATACCAACTTTGTCACGACCCAATTTAGGCTATGACTGGTGCATAGAGAACATCTTCCCTAGCAAGCCTTAACACACAATATTTTCTAGGAAAACGAACAGAGTCTCCTCTGTTTTTTGGACATTCCCTAAATAAAATATAATCTGTAATATTTCCAATTTAAATTCACAGCAAATGAGCATCAAGTATTCTCAGAATGCGCCCTTCCAGAATAAAACAATATCTCAACATATGTTTCAAACATAATACCAAATTAAGTTTACAAATCATTTCCATAACATAGTTTATATAGCTAAGTCATTAGTTGTTCAACATAAACATAATATACGTCTGAGGACCCTGTCTATGACATATGGAGCAACTGACAGGCTAATAGGCTAAAACAAAATGACGGCTCTAACATATAGGGACTTCACAAGAAGGCTCACCAACTTGGAATCAACTAAGGCGAAGCCAGAGGAATAGAACCAGCACCAGCACTCGTATCTATAAAAAAAATGAAAGACAACGGAGTGAGTTTTGCAACTCAGTGAGAGATAGGATATCCATAGGTTACTAAATACAATCGTAAAACAATATAAACATAATAATGTATATGTACTCATATATATATATATATATATATATATAACATGAGATTTCTTGAAAACATAACTTTACATAATCACATAATTTCAAGTATAATAGTGAGTTATCCGAAGCAAAACAATAACAAGTCCAGACATGACCCAAGGTCATGAGTGGGTTAACACCACACCTCCTAACTGAGATTGGCCCATAGCCATACAAGTTCAAACATGACAAAAGTCATGTGCAGGTTAGCATCCCTCCTGCTAACTAGAGTTGGCTCATAGCCAAATACAAGTCCAAACATAACAAAAGTCATGTGTGGGTTAGCATCCCTCCTACTAACTAGAGTTTCTCATGGTGCACCGAGGCTAACGTCCATGCCGCTAGGTTTTAACCATGGAATTTCCCCAAATTAACTTCAAATCAAGTACATTCCACTTCCATAATATTTTATAATAAAATCTATTCTCAAGTTATAAGAGATATAATAGACATATATATTCTAAAATTCAACATTTGTTGCAATTCAACTAAAAATATTTAAATAAGTACAACAATCACATTCTAGCCTTCAAATGACAATTTTTCATTTCAAACATAAAGCATCATTTTGATAATTAAATTATTTTCTCATATATCATTATACTTTAAACTCTTCGTATAATTCTAAATTTATAATCAATATTTATGATGCATAAAGTAACTTACAGATACACTATTTACTCATAACTATTGGTTCAAAAAATCGAAGAACAACTTCTTTGATGCCACCAAATCAAGTGTTGATGCCTGATTGCTCTATCGCTTTAGAAACAAGACAATATTAATATTTGTGAGCTAACTATGCTATCAGTTAACATCATTAATCTCAAATCACTAAAATCGCCAAATTCAAGGGTTTAAGAAACCTAACAATATTCCTAAAATAATTAGAAACTTTAATAATTTAAATAGAGTAAGATAGAAGCTTATTTACCACTTGGATAGTAGAATTGGTAAAGAAAATCATTCCAACACCTTCCAAGCTCTCCCTAATGGAATTAGAGAGAGAAAATGGAGTAGAGGAGAGAGAACAGTGGAAGATGATGAAGAGGAGGAGGAGATGATGATGATACTGGAGGTGGTGGTGATAATTCTTGAAGAAGAAAGTAAGAAAATGAAAAAGAATGGGAGGAAGTGATGTGAGGGGGAGAGCTACGGGAGAAGAAGAGAAAAAGAAAGGAGGGGGACGAGGCTTCTGCTAAGGGAAGAGAAGATAAATAAAAAGAGAAAAATATATGGTGGTCTATATCACTTAAAGTGCACGGTGGTTCTCACTTTTTTTTTTTGGTCATCACACTTTCACCACTTCCTCCAAACTTGAATTTGTTTGGGAGCAGACCCAAGGAATGGAAATGAAAGATTGAAAAGTGTAAAGATAGACTATAACTCTTCATATATTGTTTATAGATATGATTAATTTGAAAAGCATATAAACAGGAAAAATGTCATGTCATAGTATTGTTTGGGAATGAAAGAAATTCAAGGATTAAGTTCTAAATGGATTTCAGCAAAACCGTGTTAAATGACAAAAAGGGTATAATAAATTTTCTTTCTTAAAAAATTGGTGAAATTCACTCTGATTTCTCTTTATTTGTTTAGGGACATTTTTTCTAATAAATAATGGAGGGAAGGATGATGTAATAATTTTAGAATTTCAAGATTTTTTTGAGTCAATTTTATAGATAAAAAGAAATCCCATGAATTTTAATATCTTTCATGAAGTTCATCGTCATTTTCCCAATAAAAATAATTCATTAGCAATTAATTTTCTTCTACTCCCACCTTATTATTGTCAGCAGTTGCTGCTTCCTCATTCATTCACTGCCCCGTTGGAGGGGAAGAAGGTTATGCAAGCTGAAAAATCACAAAGAAAACGTAAGGTGGAAAGGCTCTGAAAAATAGAAAAGAAAAGCAATATTTATAAGATTCGACTTTATCTATTCTAAACCAAATTCTGTGATAATAGTTTTACGCCTAACTGGTTAAAGGTACGTAGCCTAATTCCTGCATGAATCACAATAGAGGAAGGATGAACTCACGGCAAAAAGGGCGAAGGCACTGTTTCTAACGTGGTTACATGAGGTGATTGCCGTATTCTTTTAGCACATGGGCGCAAGTGTCGGTGCCTGTGAACCAGAAACGAAAATTTGAAAAGAGCTAAAGCACAAAAGTCAATTTAAGTCTATGATATGAGAAATGAGAATTATATTCAAGTAGTTGTTGGTCCCTCCATTGATTGAAATTTTATGCTCAGTCATCGTTAATTTTCCATTAGTCACGCGTTTTTTAATACACATAACATATAAATATATATTAAAAACAATAAAATACGACTTCAATATTTCTCTAAAAAATATTTTCACCTATGAAATGCTGTCTCGGGTGTTTAAGTCATGGCAGTGTTCCCATGATTGTGTCACACATTAAGAGTAAGAAGTCAAGGTCTATTGTTGTAAAACATCATCAAGCACAGCAATAGATTTCTCTTTGGAAGATCCAGTCGGTGTTAATTACAGCTAATCATCATCAAGTCTTATCAGGTGTGCTTAACATAAAGAAGTCTTCTATTGCTTATTAAAATTTATAAAACTTTTCAGGCCTTTCGTACTGAAGATTGATTATTCTCTGATTAGTATCTTTATACTTCATTCAAGGTCCAGCAGCAGCAGTCCCAGTTCAGTAGTCAGGTTTTCTTCAAGTGCAAGGTATGGAAGATCTTTCCCAGACAGTTAGTACTAGCCATTCACAACATGTTCAAACTATGTAAACGTGTAAAATAATTTGTACATTTTTTCTTACTCATATTGATCATATATGCAATATATTTAACCCAAACTGAAATCCATGTCCTTGTGTCTTTACTAGATATATTTTGGGTTTGAAATGGCCATTAACATTCTTGGGGCAATCACGGGTGTTACGAGCTGCCTCTGTGCACATAACTGTCTCCATGAATCACTTGGCCATAAGATTAGGCACCTCAGAAGACCCAAAAGGAACTTGAACAAGCTCAAGGCATTGACAGAGGAGCTAGATGCCCGGAAAGTGGTTGTGTGCACTAAGCTAAATCAAATGTGGCTTCAAAAAGGTATGAATCCAAAGACAGCAGTGGAACTGTGGCTGAAAAATGTTGATAAGATTGCGAGTGAAGTAAATAAACTCATAAGGAAAGTTGAAGAAGAAAGTGGAAGCACAGGTGTTTTCTCTCCATTTTATGTTACTTCAAGAATAAAGATGGGAGAACTAATAGAGAAAAGGATGGTGGAGGTGAGAGAGCTTCTAGAGAAGGGTCAATTTGCAGATGATTCATTGGCAGAAGCTTCACCCAGAAAAGGGCAAACCCTTCCTACGACAAAGCTGATGGAACATGGAACAACCATGAAATGTTTGAACAAGATTTGGAACTACATATTGGATGATAGGGTGAGGAAAATTGGTATTTATGGGATGGGTGGAGTGGGGAAAACAACTATCATGACCGAAATTAACAATAGTCTACTGAGAGAAAATAGGCTATTTGATAGTGTTATTTGGGTTAGTTCTCCAAAGGACATGAACCCTGAAAAGTTACAAAAGGTTATTGCAGAGAAGTTTGATATAGACCTTTCAGGATTTCATGATGAGACTTCAAGAGCTGCTGCACTGTTTGAAGCTTTCCAAAGAAGGAAAAAGTTTGCCTTGATTCTGGATGATCTGTGGGAGCCATTCTCTCTTGAAAGAGTTGGAATACCTATACCAGCCATAGAGAATGGTTGCAAATTACTAATAACTACTCGAAGGTTAAGTGTTTGCCGGGGCATGGAAACAGATAGGGATGTAAAAGTGAAGGCTCTTACAGACAATGAAACATGGGATCTCTTCAGGGACAAAGTGGGAGATGAAGCATTAGCCTCTCCAGATATACAACTTATTGCGAAAAGCGTGGCTAAAGAATGCATGGGTTTACCTCTTGGTATTGTCACTGTGGGGCGTTCCTTGAGAAATGCAACTGATATTTCTGAATGGGAGATTTCATTGGTGGGGTTAAGAGCTTCTGCAGTCAATATAGAACAAATGGAAGAATCAGTTTTCTCTCGTTTGAAGTTCAGCTTCACAAAATTGAAGGATGACACAAGTAGGTCTTGTTTTCTTTTCTGTGCTCTCTACCCAGAAGGTAATCACATTGATGCAAATGAGTTGATTGAGTATTGGATGTGGGAAGGTTTACTAGGTCCTGTGGATAGCATATCAACAAGCAAACAGAAGGGGAAAATCGTATTGAATGAACTGAAGTATGCATGCATGTTAGAAAGTGATAAAGAAAATGTGAAGGAATGTGTCAAGATGCATGATTTAATAAGAGATATGGCCATGACAATCATGAGAACAGATCCTCGTTGGCACTGCATTGTCAAAGCTGGCAATGGACTGACAAAACCTCCTCACATCGATGAATGGACAGAAGGCCTTCAAAGGGTGTCACTGATGAAGAATGACTTGAAAAATATCTTTCTTGGCAATCCTCCACCATGTCCCGGAGTCACTTCCTTGTTATTGCAGTACAATTCTTTCCCTCAAAATATACCATATGACTTCTTTGATTTCATACAAAGCCTAAAGGTTCTTGATCTCTCTTACACCAGGATTGATTCCCTGCCAGGATCTGTTGCTAACTTAGAGAATCTATGTGCCTTGTTATTGAGCAATTGCTGGAATTTAAGATCACTCCCTTCTCTAGCCAAACTCATCAAGTTGGTGGCTTTGGACCTTTCTTGTTCCCGAAACATAAAAGAACTTCCACATGGGACAGAGCAGTTGGGGAACCTGAGAAGGCTAAACATTTCCAATACCATGATCAAAATCTTGCCATCTGGATTGCTGTCAGCATTAACTCTTCTTGAAGAGTTATTGGCATCTAATGCTCTAGATTTTCAAACACCATCAGCACCAACCAGTTCCAAAATCAGCATTGATGAAGTCATATCCTCCTCAAGTTTATCTTCACTTGAAGTGGACTTCGAGCATCTTGACCTCTATGATCAATATACTAGATCTGGTCACTGGGCTCAGCTAGATAAGTTCATGTTTAATGTTGGACCAGGAGAGCTCCAAGAAGTATCAGAGAAAAGGAGTGTGGCATTTCTTGCCATATCCGTTTCCAACGGGGAGATTTTAATCCCAGCAAGCACTACTGAGTTGAAGTTTATTGATTGTCATGATATTACAGAGCTAACTACTTTCCTTTTGCATGTAGAGAAGCTTAAAAAATGTACACTAGTATGCTGTTACAGTGTAGAAAAAATTGTTGACCCCGGGCAGAATGATCTATCTATGTTGGAGACTTTGGTGCTGAGATATTTGATATATTTGCAGATTATATGCAGTGAAGTGGTGAATCCATCTACACTTATGAGCCTAAAGATCATAAATGTAGAATGCTGTCCAAATTTGAAGAGTCTATTCTCAGGGAACCTCTTGCTGCAACTGTTAAATCTTGAAGAAATTAGAGTCAGCCACTGTAACAGCATGGAGGATTTGATGAGATGGGAAGGAGGAGACAATATTCATGCTGCTAAAATCCACTTTCCAAAATTAAGGAAGTTGAGGTTGGAGGTTATGCCTAAGCTAAAGGGAATATATGGTGGATTCATCAGTTTTGGCTCTCTATGCTCATTTCATGTAATTTCTTGTGATGCACTGAAGAGGCTACCCTTTGATCTAGATGATGCAATATGCCTTCACCACCAGCAAGTATTGGAAATCAAAGGAACAAAATATTGGTGGGAGTCACTTGAGTGGGATGATCATGCTGCCAAGCAAATAATGCAAGCATATTTCACAGAGCTGCCAGTGTCAGATCAAGTTGGTAGCAGCAGCAGCCAAGCAGGACCAACTGAGATAGAGCAGTTTTAATTCTCTCTCAATTATATTTTATTGCTATCAAAATTGAGATGTGCATGGACACCTACTCAAATCCAATGGTGGAGAATAAAATCATTTTATATCAAGTGGAATTCACAAAGAATTCAAAGGTGGTAGATTGAGTGTCGATACAGAGTCCTATTAGACGTGCAAAAAAATCATTTCTCTATATTTCAATTCATAGACGGTAGCCTACTTACAAATTCGTTTTCATGTTACGTCGGAAGTGGGATTGTGAAGACAACATGTTTGTTAAATATATTATCATAAATCTGAGCACAGAAAAGGGGTTGTGATGTGTTACCTTATTTTTCACACTATCGACTTTGAAAGAGTATCCTTTTATTTTTCTCGACATACGTCAATTTTATTTTAAATGATGAAACTTATTTTTGTTCTCGATCATTTATTTTCTCATTGACGAGTTTAAGTTGGAGTTTTTTAAAGCGTGTAACAGACGTTCTATAGCTGGTTCATACATATGTCCTTAGCACAACCACAAAAATAAAATATTAATTTTTGTTTATAGGTTCTCTAATAAGTAATGCATTTGAAAGACTAAAATGAAATATTTACAATTATTTTGGTCAAATGTTGCCAAAAACACAATGCCAACTTAAGTATGCAGGATTAAAAAAATACGTATACATATCTCAACAAAAAAATAATAATTTGTATAAAACTGTATGAAAATATGAAAACTTGAAAGAGAAAAAAATGATATTATATATACGTAGAAATAATCAGTGAATTAAAAACAGGACCGAACCGGCCAGTTCAACCAGAAAACCAGTGAATCGACCACTTGACCTGTAATATCTGGGGTACACGTGTCAGTAGACGAGTTTTGCATGACCTCAAGGTCCCCTGGAACCCACTGCTGTTGCCGGGTCTGGGTTTTTGCTAAGTCTAGAGCCCTACACCTCAATGGAGGGCTATATGTTTGAGCCACAATCTTGGGACCAAAAGTCCCAGTAATGGCTCTCCAAAGGGAAATGAATTGAAGAGTGATTTTTTTTTTTATTTTAGGAAACCTTTAGATGTTTCGTTTTTAGTCCCCAAGTTTAGAAAATCGTCGGAATTCCAAAATTTGAACTAGAACTCAAAAATGAGATTTTGATTAGTTTGCGTTTTGATTTTTTTGATATTTTATTTGAATCCAAATGGGGGGTATTTTCTTATTTACATTTATGTTTAAAGTTAATAAGAGGTAAAGTAAATGATTTAACTTAGAATCAAAATATGGAAATAAGTGGATGAGAATAGAGGTAACCAGATATCATGACAAAGAAAAGTTACTCAGAATTTGAGTTTCTTGTCATCACCGCTATAGCGGTAGACCGCTATAGCGGTCACAGCAATGGCTGCAACTCTTTTTGGCCTCTGGAGACCACTATAGCGGTCATAAATGCACAGTGACGGGGGCGGGGAATGGCATAGACCGCTATAGCGGTCATTGACCGCTATAGCGGTGTCGATTTCAGCGATTGCAAAGCACGCGTCGTTTCACTTGCTGAGACCTCCACCTTATACTTAAACCCTCCCCCACTCATTTTCTTCCCCAATTTTTCCCGAACCAGCAGCCCCCAAAACCCCATTTCTCTCTTTTCTCTCAATCAATCATCAATCCATCTTCCTCAAGCTTCAAGGTATGTGTTTGTTGATAGATTTTGGTCTCTTTTCTTCCATTTCCTTTATGTTCTTAGTATGGGTCTTTGTTTTCTCTCATTGTTGTCAAGTGGGGGGGTGCTCCCCCAGTGTTGTTAGAGTTGTGTTAGAGCAATCTAGAGATACCCATAGAGTATTGATGAGTTTTTATGATTGTTATAGTCGACGTTGGTGCCCTCCCAGCTCCCCAGAGCTCAGTGGGAGTTGACGCCACCTATTTCTCCCCCTCCAGGTGAGTGGGTTTGACCTCATTGTCTTAGTTTCCCCATTATAGTTATATTTCTTGCATAATGATTGGCAAATATGGAATTTGAGATGAGATAAAATATATAAATTATGAATTTTACATGCTTACGTCAAGCTAGAAAATTATGGTTTATTGTGATAGCATAAAAGAATGAGTTTTGCAAAACCATGGGACCATGATTGATATGCTGTGTGTTATGACAATGTTTTATTTGCCAATGAAATGATTTTTGGAATAATTCATGTTTTAGTAAGTTGCAAATTATGCAAGAGTATATGATTTAATAGTTCTTATTTTATTAGATATGTTTTAAGAGTTTATGATATGCTATTGATTCAAGCCTTGAGATTTATATATATGATTTTTAGAGTATTCAGTTGACGTATGTATATATATTGGAAGAATGTTCGATAAAGCATGATTCAATTTGATGAATAGAAATGTATATTTTGGTTTTAGAGGTTTTGTGATTATGAATTCTTTTATTTTGAAGTATAATAACAAAGTTATTAAGTTATGAAAATATGTTAGTTAAGAAATGGATTTAAAACTTCAGTTTCATGGTACCAAGAGGTACAGAATTCAGTATGATTGTTAGCAACTGCCAGATACATATTCTGTGGGCTTGAAATCGGAATGCCTACAAGTGGTGAACCCTTGGGCTCGATTTTTATAGCCACAGTTATGCTAAAGTCAGATTGTTAGAGTTATATGAGTTCAGAACTCTTAGAGTACTAAAAACTTAGGGGCTCTGCTTCGCCAGGGACAGAGTACCCACTTTTCAACTATAGTTTTCTTTTTGTCAAACTAGTTTAGCCTGTAGAGATAAGGAAACAGACAGTTAGTTAACGGCTGTGAAGAGATCGTTAACCTTGGTACCAAGCTGTCCGTTATAGGACAGTTTCTCCCCCAGCAGTTACAGAAAACGGGACCTAGTTAGGTGCCCACAGTTTGTCCGAGAGGGACTATTACAGATTCAGCAGGAGCTCTGATTCGCCAGGGACAGAGTCTCACTTCATAGTTTAAAATTTTATAACTTTTATTGTTGTGATATATTTATTATATTCAAAGATCTTGTTTTTCCGACGCTCTGCCGCACCCTCAGTTAAAATGATTTCATACTTGATTTTTGAGTTAGAAATGTTTATTTATAAATACATGGAATGAAAAGTGTTTTCCTAGAGCTAGCTATGTATTTAAATATGAAATGAATCATTAATGCTGCATGTATATTATATTATGTATATTCTTGGTTGTCCCATGTGGGTGATGAGTGAGAGCTCACTCACTGAGTCCGTTGACTCACCCCTCTCCCTTCCTCTAATAGTTGCAGGTACAGACGTCATTCAGCTATCGATTCAGTAGTCGCAGTTATCCCTTGGTGAGCTTTGCATTGTTGTAAGGCTTAGTTTAGGATTCTGTTAGTTTAGAGTGCTCCAGTAGTTTTGCAGGCAGGATCCAAGCCGCGCATGTATTTTGAGATGTTATAGATAATTTAAGAGATTATGTATTTTCCCTATATGTTTTAGAGCTCTAGAATGTATTTTAAAATATGGGCTATGATTAGAGATTTATGTGAAAGTTAATGAAAGTGAGTTTATGATTTAGTCTTCAAATCTTAGATTTTAAAGCATGACAAAAAAAAAAATGTATTAGACTTATATATATGAATACTTCAGTTTTTATGGATTTGAATATTATATTTTAATTAGAGCAAATTATATAGATTTGCAAGAAAATTTCATTTTAAGTATGATATTATACTATTTTATGCATATAGAGAGATACGTCATCCAGAAGGCTGACGTGGGGATGGGATTCCCCACGTGCCGGTCACGCTCCCAAGTCGGGTCGTGACATGACCGATCCGATTATTTGAATGGACCGGATCCACACCTAAACCGATCAACTTTGATCAAACCCGGAACGAACCGGGTGGGCCAACGTTGAACCAGCGCGAGCCAATGGTGCTCGAACCGGACTTGTGCAATGTTAGATGGAATTTAATCAAAAACTCCATCCACAAGAATCAAACGTATGCATTGCAGGGTGATAGGCGTGCTAGGCTGCATGAGTGGCCACTAGACCACATGCTTCTTTGTTTCTATATGTCTCACTAAATATATATATTATATATACAATGTTAGATGGAATTTAATCAAAAACTCCATTCACGTGGTTTGCATGGACTGCCACTAAGCCATATGTTTCTTTGTTTATATTTGTCTCACTATATATATATATATAAATAAAATTGTATTAAATTATAATTTTATATATTATTTTAATTGAATCCGGTTCAACTAGTGATCCGCTGATTGGATTAATGACCCAATGATTCAAAATTTTGACCGAGTCGATTACCAATTCGGTTACGAAACTTAAGGAAATAATGCCTACAACCTTGTTTCGTACATATGGCAAGATGAAGTATAATTTTGTGAAGGGAAAATAATAATAATTTATATAAGTTATTGTATCGCTTTGTTTTCACTTTTAAGTAAATAAATTGGCTTCTTTTTCCTCATTTTCCTTCGTCCTGATCTGTTTTTTCCAGTATGATGCCGTTCCAGCATAAATAATTAAATAGATCCTGTCACGTGAGACCCAATTGGTGCCACGTGTGAGTCAATTATTAACACGGGCAACAGCAGCATTGGCCGTGCTTCTGCTTATTAACCCTTTTCATTGTCACTGCAATCAGCAGAAGAAGAGAAGAGAGAAGCAGTTTGTTTGAGTTGAGGTCAGTCAAACAAAGCGAGTTGGATCAGCTGTGTCGCCCCAATTCAGGTCAGCTTTCTCCTTTCACGTTCCAAGTTTCATGTTTGCTTTTTAGTTCTTGTCCTGGCAGAAAAATCATCAATTTTCATGTGTGAATTTCAGGAGAAACTAGGTTGTTTTTCACAGAAACATGCTAGTGTCTGTGTCTGTGTTTGTATTTGTAGATAGATGCTCAAACGAACATTTTTTGGTGGCGAAATTAGTGTGACCCCGTGACCTCTTATCCTTTGTTTCATGTCAATGAATTGAACTGTGGGGCTGATATTTTAGTGTTCCCCTTCTGAGGTTTTAATTTCTGTTATCAAAATTTTTCATTTCAGGGTCCAGTGAGTAGTAATGGATCTAAGTGCTCTAAATCCTGCACAGGTGACTGTGATGGGATCAGCATTCTGTGTCATGCTTTCCATGCATTTCACAGTGCAGTTGCTGTCACAGCACCTCTTCTATTGGAAGAACCCAAAGGAGCAAAGGGCTATTATCATCATCATCCTTATGGCTCCCATCTATGCAGTTACCTCCTTTGTGGGCCTCTTGGATATCAGAGGAAGCAAGGAGTTCTTCACGTTCTTGGAGTCCATCAAAGAGTGTTATGAGGCCCTTGTCATTGCCAAGTTCTTGGCTTTGATGTATAGTTACTTGAATATATCAATTAGCAGAAACATTGTGCCCGATGAAATCAAAGGCAGGGAAATTCACCACTCTTTCCCAATGACACTCTTTCAGGTAGTACCTGCTTGTCCATGCTCCAAGGAATTGGGGGAGAATGAATATTCATTGATTCAACTTTTGTGTGATGGTATCAATGATAGATGTGATAATTGATCCTCTCTATTCACAGCTTGAGTAGCTTGTGTTTTCAGAGGCACTCACTTGAATATCCTCAAGTTCCTGTTAGATTAGATTAAGTATGTAATATATGTGTTGTTTGTGATGTCATGGTATTCACAATAGTGTAAATTGACCTTCTGCAGCCTCGAACTGTTCGGCTTAACCACCATACGCTAAAGCTTCTAAAGTACTGGACATGGCAGTTTGTTGTCATCCGCCCAGTATGTTCTGTGTTGATGATTGCATTAGAACTACTTGGTCTTTATCCAACTTGGTTGAGCTGGACATTCACCATCATTCTCAACGTCTCTGTTTCATTGGCCTTGTATTCTCTGGTGATCTTTTACCATGTCTTTGCAAAAGAATTGGCACCGCACAAACCACTAGCGAAGTTCATGTGCATTAAAGGAATTGTTTTCTTCTGCTTTTGGCAGGTAAATTACTGTCCTTTATCATCCTTAGGGAACACAACAGGAACTAAACTTAGAACAACCGAACTAGCTGAACTTATATATTTTGCCCCTGTGATGCCTTCATTAAATTTAGAGAAGTTGTGGATCTAAATGTAGAATCAATAGAAATATGTAGATCATCCGGTGCCAGTGGTTCTCAACTTCATTTTATTTGTTTATTTTAGTTTGTTATTTTCATGACTTCTTTCTGTTTATTTATTGTGTTAAACAACTTGGTCATAATAAAAATTATTTTTCCTGCACCTTACCTTCTATTGTATTGTAATTTGGGATTTCTTTACAATAAATACTAGGGTAGTGAAAAAATAAAATCATTCACAGATAAAGTCATTCTGCATGGTCTTGGGATCGTCAATGACTAGTGACACAGGATCTAATTCAGTGAATCATATAATTTATGTCTAGCAAAACACAAAAACTGTAACTGCTTTCTGAAGTATTTGGGATTTTCTTTATAACTGAAGTGTCCTTGACCTTTGCTTCAAATCTTAAGTTTTTGAAAACCCAACATAGTTTTGAAGGTGTTTGGTATCCTGCCATTTACATTCTATTTAAAATTTTCTGATGGCAATATCTTTCCCATTTCCAGATATGCCAGTTACATATATTACTGACTTCTTTATAACTTGATGCTGCTTTCAATTCGCATGCTTCATCATTTTGTTTCTTACATTGGTTTTCAATCATTTTCCTTCTCCCGTACGCTTCTTATATAACGAATTTTCTTCTGCCATATGCAGGGAATGGTGCTGGATATTTTAGCGGCGATGGGCGTGATAAAGCCTCGTCATTTGAAGCTAGATGTGGAGCACATTGAGGAGGCGATGCAGAATATTTTGGTTTGTATAGAGATGGTTATCTTTTCTGTTCTTCAACAGTATGCCTATCATGTTCAACCATATAGTGGACAAGTTGAACAAATGCTGAAACAAAACAAGAAGACTGAATGATGTGATGTGCCCAAAGAAAGATAGTTCATGATTCAGAGGTGTGTTCTAGAGTTCTTCATTGTTGCATAATAGATACATGAAAACATTGATGCCGAGTGGATGTGTTCTTTTTATGAAGAGTATTTCATGTATTGTATAAGGCCCCTCCACCCTTCTTGCAACCCTTCTTGTTTGCTGTAATTTCCCATCACTATTAAGTATTAACGAACTCGCTTCTGTTTATCGATTTGCTTAGGATGGTGATAGTTATCGCTGGTACAGATTACTCTGTATCAGAAATATGAGTATGGTTTTAATTAAGGGAATAAGTTCTGATCAATAATTTACCCAAACTCGTGTTCTTTTACCCCTTCCAACAGTGGTAATCAATAATTTACCCAAATTATGGGTAATAAGAAGTTCTGTAAGATTTTGATGCAATGAAAAATATGTAATACTCTCCATGAACGAAAATATTATTCCTTTATGAATTTTTAATACTTCACCTTAAGAAGATAAATATTAAGATTTTAGATAATTATTTTAATTAGGAGAATCTTAACTTATTATGATTACAGTAAATGAAATGAGTTCCATCCAAAGAATAAAAATATGGTTTGTCTCTTTCACGTCATTAATTGCGCAATGATCTTTCGGTAATGGTCTAATGGATGAAAAGTAGAAAGAAAATTGCGCCATGATCTAATTTACGGGCTAACGTTTTTTTTTAAAAAAAATGGTCTTAAACTTTTATGCACATACATAATTGTTAATTAATCCGACTAAATGGCACCGACTATAAGAGGCATATAAATTTTAGACAGAAATTAATATCTGAATTTATTCTCCTTAATTTTTTTATTCTTTTTCTGTGTATATGTGCGGCATTGCAACCAATATATGCTATCAGTGAAAGGTGTTGAAGTTAATGGCAATTGTTAAATGGCTGTATATTTGAGGCCTCCAAGCTTTCCAATAAATCAAGCAAATAATCAGCTCCTTTGTGCAACTTCAATCTCCACTTTTGTTGGGCCAAAAATATAGCTTGTCTCTTTCTCTTTCCATACTTTGTTTCTCTTGTATGCTATGTTATCAATGTCATCACATTCACATTCAATCAACCTCAACAACAATGATGGTTCCACAATTTCTCTTATTCACCGTGGCTTGTGCTTTAGAGTATATTTATAAGTTTGAATTTTGGAGAGGAAGGGAAGAGAGAGAAGGGAAGGACTTATAATATAATTTTATACTATAAGTCATTTCCTCTCCTCTTTTCCCCTCCAAAATCCAAATTCACAAATGTACCCTTAATGAGACTTATGTAGACCTAGGGGATCTTCCAGGGGTGAAATGTCACTTTTCGGGATTTGATCTTGACTTGATGAGGGAAAGCATTTACGTGGAGGTAGATGAAGGAGTTCTGTGCCTTGCTAGTGTTTGTATTAACCTTCAATTATCTGTCACTGGGAACCTTCAAGTGAGGAACATGCGGGTCGGTTATGATCTTGAGAGTATGGAAATTTTGAATTTGGACAATTTAAAGTGAAGATCTCACTTGTAAAGTGATGAATTTTACCCTTAAACCAAGGGAGTGAATATGACTTCACTTTTAACTTTATTGATCCAAAAGTAAAATTTACTTATTTTACTATCTTGAGATTTTCATTTTAAATGATCCAAATCTGAAAATTTTTTCTTTCGCCCCTTGTTTGTTATAATCTCTAGTTTTCTTGTATTGTACTTATGGATTAAACACCAAAAGATAAAATAGTATATCTTTAGTATTGATTTATTGATAAAGTATGTTACTTATGGTCTTATCCATAAATACCATATTGATGAAATTGACATACAACTCGACAAATATCAAAGTCTAACTACTTATGTAATTTTTTTCAATAGATAGCACTAATAAGGGTGGTTCAAGGAATGGATCTTCCTCATGTATAATTTACGCATTAATCTACACCCTTTATTTGTTCAAGCGTACTATTTTATTCATTTTAAAATACAAAGATAAAGGGTGTGGATTAAAACATGAGATTCTTATGTGCAATTCACACCTAGGTGGTTTATTATGAGAGTGAAAAAGATCAATATTGGTTGTTGAATCTTACATAAATGATTAAAATTAAAACATAAAATCATATAACATTTTTAAATGATTATGTAATCATTAATTATCATAATTAACTTTCAATTCTGACCATTCATCTTTAGCTATACGACTCATATCGATTTACTCATCTCACTCTCATAATAAATTATTTTCTCTCATGTGATATGCCTAATGCCCCCCTATATGTGTGCTTATATATATATATATTAGCATTGCTACCAATGACTTTAGACGGCATTTAAAAGGATTAAAAGAGAAATTAATTTGATTTGGTTTATATTTAAGTTTTAAAATTAAATTAATTTTCATCAAATCTTATCAAATTTGATAGGATTTTTAAGAAAAGAGAAACAGATCTAATGAATTTCACTAATCAAATCATTTTCATTTTTCTCTCATTCCATACATTCCCGTGAAAATGTGAAGTATGGATGTTGGCTATTGTTTGGAAAGGGAAAAGGGTTAGGAATTTATTCAATTTATTCATTAAATGTTATGGTTATATGTTTCAAAAAAATTTTAAATACGATTTATTTGCTTGACTTTACAGGATTTCGTTGTTTTCATTTTAAAATCCTATCAAATCAAATCAGATTTAATAAAAATAATTTAATTTCAAAACTTAATCACAAATCAAATCGACTCTTTATTCTAATTCTAATCATTTGAAAGACCACACCGATCTTAATGCCAAACATTACAAGGTTCAAGGCCCCAAAACCTTCCTATAAATCAAGCAAATCATCAACACATTTGTACAAACTCAATTTTACATTTTGCGTTGGACACAAAATATGGCTTGTGCCTTTCTCTTTCCCTACTTTGTTTCACTTGTATACTCAATATTATTGGTGCCATCATGTTCACATCCTATCAACCTCAATACCAATGATGGTTTCTCAATCTCATTGATCCACCGTGACTCACCTCAGTCCCCATTCTACAACCCTTCCATGACCACCTATGAGCGTAATGTTGAAGCAGCTCGTCGCTCTATCAACCGTCAACACCATCTCATGTCATTATCAGATGCAGGTGCAATTGCAACAACATCTAATCCTCCGGATATATCAACCAAAGTGACTCCAGATGGTTTGGAGTATCTAACGACCATTGGCATAGGCACCCCAAAAACCCAAATTACTGTGTATGTAGATACAGGTAGTGGCCTCAATTGGGTGAAGGGTCCACCCGTCTATGATTCCTCAAAATCATCCTCATATGGACAAGTATCTTGCTCTGGCTCATGTCCCTTTAAAAGCTTTTGCAACAATAATAGCAACCTCTGTGAATTTAACGTAAGCTACGTTGACGGTAAAACAACATCAGGAATCATTTCACACGATGATTTTGGTTTTGATGACCCAAATGGGGCAAGTACGGTGACTGTGCCTAACTTGCAGTTTGGCTATGTCACCGAAGAAACACCCTTTAAAGACCCGGAAAACGGTATATTGGGCTTAAACCTGGAATCTGAATCTTTTCTCTCCCAATTGGGCATCAACAAGTTCTCTCATTGTTTCATTGGCTGGGATGTATATTCTCCAACTCCAAGTAGAATGTATTTTGGGTCGAGCGCTTTGATGCCTAATCTCTCAACACCAATAGATCCAAGAATGAAGACCGGTTACTATGTTCATCTTGATGGGATTACTATAGATGACAAACTGGTTGATATGCCTCCAGGGGTTTTCCAGTTGAATGACGACGGCACAGGAGGGGTTATTCTTGATACCGGCACCACTTACACCATGCTTAGATCCGAAGCATATGAGCCATTTAAAAACGAGATGATGCAACGTGTGAATAGACCACTGGTAAACCCAGTTGGAGATTTTAACTTCTGCTTTAATGGATCTTTAGATGACTTGGGCAATCTACCGGACGTGACGTTTCGCTTTGCTAGGGTTGGTGTTCAGTTCACAAAGGAGGTTATTTATGTGGATGCTGCTGATGGAGTTTTGTGCCTTGCATTTCTTCCTTCTAGCCTTCAATTTACTATCATCGGAAGCTATCAAATGACCAACTTGCTGGTTGGATATGACCTTGAAAGGATGGAAATTTCATTTGGGAAAGCTATTTGTTCTGCTGCCTAATTTTCTCGTATTTACGTATGAAACTATGGATTAAAGTTGAATTTTTCTACTTCATTGTTGGGTGTTTTCATCCATTGATAACTCACCAAGTGCTGTATCTATCTTAAGATACGAGCACTAATTTTACACAGTTTCGATATTATCTTATCTTGTATCTTAATAAGATAAATATCTTGCTTGATCCCAATGATATCAATTAGTATCGATATATATGAATATTATAAATAGAGCATACCGCTAAATCAACTATTAATCAAACAATTCATTATCAATACCTTTATGCAAAATCAATCCACATATTATTAGAAGAAAAATATTGGCTTTTATCTTTCTATTTCCCTACATTGTTTTCCTTGTGTGCTCAATAATATTGGTGCTATCAAACTTGCATATTAATAGTTGAATCTTACAAAAATTATCAAAATCATATATCATATCATATATTATGGTTGCTAATAGTATAAGAACTTTTCAAGTTGTTGTGGACATTTGTTTAAGTTGCATTGATTTTGAAGCTCTTTTTTTAATTTTATTTTATCTTTTTTGATGTAGTAGAAATGAATTTTATTTTACTTTCTTTTCTTGTTTAGCCAAGTTATTTTTTCTTCTTTTTAATTGATGAGTTTCGCCTATTGTTGATTATTGCTGAATAAGTTCTGATTTTGATGCAATATTTTTTCTTCTTTTATTTCTATTAACGGTATGGATTGTTTAGTTTTTATTTCATTGGATTCGTTACTGATAGCTATGTCAAAGACTCTTATTTTATGGGATTATAATTACACACAAGAAATGGTAGTTTTTTTTTCCACACAATAATAATATTTGATATAGGATAGGAAAAATTCGATCATACTTTTTATTTTGATTATTTATTTTGAGAATGTATTAATGAATACAGTTAATATTTTACATTTTTTTTAAAGAATAATATTTGATATTTTCTAAAAAAAAATATTTCCCAAATATGGATAATTCCACTTGTCATTTCCACCTTTATTCATTTTCTCGCCTAACAAATTCATCTGTTTTTATGAAATATTAATAATGAGTTTTTTCCAATAATTTTCACATTAATTAATTATTATTTATAATTATATATATAAAATATTAAATGATTTTCTATCATAAATATTAAATGAATTCCATCGTGAAATAATCATATCTATACCTAATATTAATATTAACATTATAGATTTCTTTGAATTTATTTATTTTTATTTTCTATGTATATATATGACTTTAAATAATATATATTTTATTAATATTTAATAATATATTGACTTAAAATTGAAACTAATATTTAGTAGTATGTTCTTTTAATTGACTTTTAAAGATTACTTTATTAAAAATTTATATTATTTAAAACTATACCGCATGTCAATTTTTAAATTACTCTTGAATATTATATCCATTTTATATTAGATTAGTAATTAATTTAAAAGATCCTTAATTTTTAATATTACATCCATTCTACATAATCTTTTATACTATGTTGAGTTTAATTGATTGCTGGATGATTAGAAATTTTGTTATCATTATTATTGATGGATATTATTTGATATCAATTTCTTAATATTATCATTGCAAATTAATATTATTTAAAATTACATACGATGTTCATTTTAAAATGATTCTTTAATATTGTATTTGTTTTAAAATTCAAAATTGATTTCTTTTTAATATTTTACACTATGTTGATTTTAAACTGAAATTAGTCACTAATATTATTTTGGTTCTATATATAATTTATTTGATTTGATTAAAATAGTATTAAATAAGGAAAGTAATTAAAAAATTTTAATTGATTGAAATTATTTATCTATTCAAATTGATCATATATTGATCGTCAATTAATTAAACAAATAAATAATTGATTGATCATATATTGAAACAAAGTCAATTTAAAAAGGATAAAAATTGATTCAGGAAATTAGGTTGATTTAAAGTCGATTGAAACATAATTAAACAGTTGATTTGAACCAAAAGGATAGAAATGATTATGTACTGGGTTGAATTTTTTTTTCTTGGTAATGTGACATTTTTTTGGTAATAGAATTATATATACTAATTTTTTTAAAATTAGATATTTTTCTAAAGAAATAAAATTTAAGTAAAATATTAAAATTGAGTTTTAGAGAAATGAGAATGGCTATTGTTTCATCTAATGAAGGCATATGTTTTTTGTCCTTGAAATGATAATGAATGAAATAATTATGTTAAAGCATAGTTATTTATCAAAGATGCTAAACACTGGTTTAATTAATAAGTTAAACATCTTACATGGAGTAAAATAATGTCAGAAATTGATTGACTAGTATCTAAATATGTTGCTATATTGTAGAACATAAATGGATGATATCATGATATTACTGTTTATTATTATAAAGCTTATTATTATTTATGTTTCTCTTTTCTTCAAAATATGCATGCTATATGAATGATATTGGAGAAATTATTTATTTACTATTGTACATTTTTTTTCTAATGATTTATCTTGTACTATATTTTATAGAAATTAATATACTTATTTAAAGAAGTAAGAATTTTTTTAATTACATGAATATCAATGGAGTATAATTTTTTGAAAACATGTACATGAATTTAATATTTAATATATATTGTTTACTATTAATCATAACGTGCATGACATGGGTAATAAATTAGTTAAAATATAAAATTATATTACATTTTTTAAAGATCTTGTAATTATTAATTACTATTAATCAGCTTTCAATCATGACCATCTAAATATAATTGTCTAGCCCAAATTTACCCCTCTTACTATCAAAATAAATTACCCCCTCTTATGTGATGTGCTTAATGCCCCTTATGTATATATATTGTAGCATTGCAACCAATGGCTTTAGACTATGTTTAGAAGGATTAAAAGAGAAATTAATTTGATTTATTTAATTATTTATTTATTTTTTGTTTTAAGGAGTTCTTAGCGGAGTTAAGGGGAAATAGGGCGGAACGAAATGAGTGAATACAGATAGAGTTTTTGACCCAAAACTAACAAACTTTAATTCTAATCACTTGGACTAAAAGTATTACTACATGATGAGCTACACTCATTGGCTTTGATTTGATTTATATATAATAAAATTTTTAAATTATATTAATTTTCATCAAATCTGATCAAATTTGATAAAATTTTTAAGACAAGGGAAACAAATCTAATGAATTTCACTGGTCAAATCATTTTCATTTTTTTTTTCTCATTCCAAACATTCCCATGAAAGTGTGAATTAAGGTTGTTAGCTATTGTTCGGAATGAAAAAACGGGTTGGAATTGATTTAATTTATACATTAAATGTTATGTTTATATGTTTCAAAAATTAAAAGATATATATACTTATTTGTTTCACTTTACAAGATTTGATTGTTTTTGTTTTAAAATCCTATCAAATCAAATTAAATTTACGAAAAAATAATTTAATTTCAAAACATAATTACAAATCAAATCGACTCTTTATTTTAATCATTTGAAAGACCAAATCCATCTTAATGCCAAATCTTACAAGGCTCAAGGCCTCAAAACCTTCCTATAAATCAAGCAAATCATCAGCATCTTTGTGCAAATTCAGTTTACATTTTGCGTTGGGCACAAAATATGGCTTGTGTCTTTCTTTTTTCCTACTTTGTTTCACTTGTATACTTAGTATTATTGGTGCCATCATATTCACATCGTATCAACCTCAATACCAATGATGGTTTTTCAATCTCATTGATCCATCGTGACTCTCCTCAATCTCCATTCTACAACCCTTCCATGACCACCTATGAGCGTAATGTTGAAGCAGCTCGCCGCTCTATCCACCGCCAACACCATCTCGTGTCATTATCGGGTGCAGGTGCAACTGCCACAACATCTAATCCTCCAGATATATCAACCAAAGTTGCTCCAGATGGTTTGGAATATCTAACGACCATTGGCATAGGCACCCCGGAAAGCCAAATTACTGTATTTGTTGATACAGGCAGTGGCCTCAATTGGGTGAAGGGTCCACCCGGTTATGATTCCTCAAAATCATCCTCATATGGACAAGTATCTTGCTCTGACTCATGTCCCTCTGGAAGTGTTTGCAACAATACTAGCAACCTTTGTGAATTTAGCATAACGTACGGTGATGGTAGTAGAGCCTCAGGAATCATTTCACATGAGGATTTTGGTTTCGATGACCCAAATGGGGCAAGTAAGGTAATTGTGCCTAACTTGAAGTTTGGCTATGCTACTGAAGAAACACTCTTTAAAGACTTGCAAAACGGTCTCTTAGGCTTAAACATGGAATCTGGATCTTTTACCTCCCAGTTGGGCATTAGCAAGTTCTCTCACTGTCTAGTTCACTGGGATGGACATTCTCCAACACTAAGTAGAATGCATTTTGGGTCGAGTGCTGTGATGGCTAATCTCTCAACACCAATAGATCCAAGAATGAAGACTGCTAATTATTATGTTAATCTTGATGGGATTAGTATAGGTGACAAACTGGTTGATATGCCTCCAGGTGTTTTCAAGTTGAATGACGATGGCACAGGAGGGGTTATCCTTGATACTGGCACCACTTACACTATGCTTACATCTGAGGCATTTGAGCCATTTAAGAATGAGATGATGCAACGTGTGAATAGACCATTGGTAAACCCGGTTGGATATTTTAATTTCTGCTTTAATGGATCTTTAGATGAACTGGGCGATCTACCAGACGTGACGTTTCGCTTTGCTAGAGTTGGTATTCAGTTCTTAAAGGAGGTTGTTTATGTGAATGCTGCTGATGGAGTTTTGTGCCTTGCCTTTTTTCCTTCCGTCGTTCAATTTAGTGTCATTGGAAGCTATCAAATGGCAAACATGCTGGTTGGTTATGACCTTGAAAGGATGGAAATTTCATTTGGGAAAGCTAATTGTTCTGCTGCCTAATCTCGTATTGATGTATGGATTTAAAATATATAGCCAAATCAATTTCTTAACGTTAAGTTGAATTTTTCTACCTCGTTGTTGTGTTTTCATCCATTGATATCTTACTATATGTGATATCTATCAAGTTACGAATCAAAATATTACAAATTCGATTCTTAGCTTGCATCTTACTAGGACTAAACATCTTGCATGTATCACAATGGTATCAACGATACTCAAATAATTAATGATATCTACAAATATTATAAATAGGGCAGATCACTACTAACCTTCCTATAATCAAGCAATTCATCATCAGCACTCACATTGTATAGAACACCATGTCGACTCACTGTTATTATCATAAAATTGTATCAACACAATAACCTACAAATAACATTTCTCTTACACAAAATTAATTCATATCTCCCGTGGAAGAAAACTATTGGCTTTTATCTTTCTATTTCCCTATATTGTTTCCTTCATATGCTCAATATTATAAGTCCCAATATCAAAGTCACATGTTATCAACCTTAACACTAATAATGATGGTTTCTCATTCTCATTGATCGACCGTGACTCACCTCAATCACCATTTTCCACGATCATCTATGAGCTTAATATTGAAGCAACTCGATGCTCTATGAATTGTCAACACCATCTTCTCCACACTAATTTCAAAAATATATTTAAATGGAGAAGATGGTGTTGGTAGTTGATAGAGCGTTGAGTTGTTTCAATATTAAGTTCATAGGTGGTAATGAAAAATAATGATTGAGGTGCGTGTTAAGGCAAGGATCATTCAATGAATTATATTAATCTCATTAACCCAAAAAGCTTGGTATCATCAATGAAAATTTTGAAACAAATAAGTGTGTTTTATAAATATACCACTCCATCAGTATATTACTTACATTAATACAATTAATTAGTTTGATTATATTATTGAAAGAAAAATAATGCTATCTTGATATTCAAAATAATCTGATATTCTAAAATGAAAATATGCAAAAAAAAATTTATAGATAGATTGAAATAGAAGTAGTATTTAATGCTCTCCATAAATGAATGATATTAATTACTTAAAGAAGAATATATTTATTCTTTTATAAATTTTTAATATTTACCTTTAAGTATGTGTTTGGTTAAGAAGTAAAAATGGGGGTACAAATTCCATGAATAAATTTTGTGTATAATTTTATACATAAAACTCATTTATGATATTCTTATCGCAATCTTCCCTCCTCAACTAAATATAACCTAAAAAAAGTTTTTTAATATTTTAATCACAAAAATATTCAATTATTATGATTGTAGTAGATGAAATGTGTCTTCGGCCCCGAAACAATATAGGGAAGATGTTTACCTTTCTTGGCGTGGTATTATATTATTTAACTTTTTTTTCTGCGCGCACGAAATTGTTTATTACAAAATGTTGCCAGCCATATATAATTAGCATATGCTAATTTTGGAAAGAAATTAAATTTGGATATATTCTCCTGACTTTTTATTGCTTTATAGCAACCGATGCCATAAATGAAATATATATGGCGGATAATGCCAATTGCTACAAGCGCGGCCCAGGACTTCCAGCCTACCTGTAAATAAAGCAATTATCAACACCCTTTGTGCAACTGTCATTTAAATCCATTTGCAGTGCCACAAAACATGGCTTATGTCTTTCTCTTTCCCTACCTTGCTTCTCTAGTATGATTAAATATTATCAATGCCATCACGTTAATTCACATTCTACTATCAACAGCAACACTGATGTTGGTTTCTCAATTTCTCTGATTCTATGAACAATTTTTTAATATATTTATTAAATATTACTATAGCGATTTGTCTTTATTAAGAACAATTTTATATTATTTTATCAAAAAATATTATTATATTTTCTTAAGAGTTGTTTTTTGGATAGATCAAAGAATACAATTCAAAAAAAGAACAATTACCAAACCAAGTCAATATGACTTCCAACAAAATGAGAAAAATATTGCCATTTTTTAACCAATTAATACCGCGATAAAATAACATATATGATTTAACATTTTGGGCAAGCACGCAATTGTCAACTAATTAATAATTAAAATGTCATTAACAAAAACAGGCATATCAATTTCAGAAAAATCCTAGATAGAAAAACAAAGAAATTCTAAATTTAATTGCTAGAACAATAATGTATCACGTTTATTAATTCTTAAATGAATCAGGAGATCATATATTGTAATGGCTATAATAATTTATGTCAAACATTCTTGTAATTTTGTTTTTATACATTGGCATAATAAAATTTAAACCTATAACCTCTCGTTAACTATTCATTCGTCTCACCAGTTGGCCATTTCTATTGAATTATTGCAATATCATTCTGACCAGACGTAGTATTATTGTTAATTATTAATATTAATTTTAGACAAAACTTCAATCATGTAGTATTTTCTTTAAATATATGTTAGGGGTTCGACTCCTATCGTATGTATAGAAAGAGACTTGATTAGTCTTTAACTGTCGGTCGGGGATACCCTTGATCAATATATATATATATATATATACACGCTTTTATGTTTTTCTGTATGTTTGTTTAAATTTTTTTAATGGGGGTAGGATCACCATAAAATCCTTTTGTGCACCCTCTATTCCTATCTTACTTGAGTCACTGGGCAAAAACTACGGCTTCTGCCATCCTCCTTCTCTACGTTGTTTTCCTGGTATACTCGATATTATTAGTGTCATCATCACATTCACATTCTATCAACGTCAACACCAAAGATGGCTTCTCAATTTCTTTGATCCACTGTGACTCATCTCAATCACCATTCTACAAGCATTCAAAGACCACCTATGACTGTAATGCTGAAGCACCTCGTCGCTCCATCAACCGCCAGCACCATCTTATGTCGTCAAATTCAGGTGCAACTACAACAAGATATAATCCTCCGTATAATCCTCCAGATGATATATCAACTGAGGCTTTTTCGGAGGGTGCAGGGTATCTAGCGACCATCTACCTAGGCACCCCGACAAAACAAGTTACTGTGCTTGTTGATACAGGACAGGCAGTGGGGTCAATTGGGTGAAGGGTCCACCCGTTTTCGATGCCTCAAAATCAATGTCATATATACTACTAAATTGTGATATAGACTCATGTCCCTCTCACAGTTCTTGCAATAGAGATTCCGACCTCTGTGAATTTCTTATAACCTATTCGGACGGCTCAACAGCATCAGGAATCATTTCATTCGAGGATTTTAGTTTTGATGGCCCAAACGGGGAAAACGTGACTGCGTATAACCTGCAGTTTGGCTATGCGACTCAAGCATCATCACCACCCTTTTATGACCCGCGAAATGGGGTCCTGGCCTTAAATCAGGAACCTGAATCTTTTATCTCCCAATTGAAGATAAAAAAGTTCTCCCATTGTTTTGGTTTCGATGTAGGTTCAGAAAGCAGAATGTATTTTGGGTCGAGGGCCGTGATGGCTAATCTCACAACACCAATAGAACCAAGCATGAATACTGGTTATTATGTTACTCTCGGTGGGATTAGTATAGGTGACAAATTGGTTGATGTCCCTCCAGATGTTTTCAAGTTGAATGAGGATGGCAAGGAGGGGTATTGCTTGATACTGGCACCACTATCACTAAGCTTAGATCTCAGGCATATGAACCATTTAAAAGCGAGATTGTAGAAAAAGTGGCCGGTGGCTGTGCATTTTGCAGAAAAATCAAAAAGAGATTAATGTGCTTGCATGCAAGAATGTGATACACATTGTATTCAATCAAATATGCGATAACATTCAAAAATCATCTATAAATAGAGCCTTCAAGCAGACGATTTTTGTATTCCGAACTGAGAAGCATTTCCTCAGTTGTAAAGAAAGAAGCAGTGTAGGCTTCTTGTAGTGAGAGAAAAATAGAGAGTGTGTGTAAGAAAATTCCAAGAGTGTAGTGTGAGTATACACTGGGGGTTTTGGATATATTCTCTAGATCTCTATAATACTACTAATTGTAGTAGAAGAGAGTCTCATTGGGGATACACTATATTGTAATTACTCTTAAATATAGTGGAGTATTTTTCAGAGTTTGGTCCGTGGTTTTTCCCTCAAAATTACAGGAGGGTTTTTCCACGTTAAAATATTGGTGTGCAGTTCTCTTGATCTATTTTGTTGGTGTGAATAGTAATGAGTTCTATTCATAAATAGTGAAGTGAGTCCCACTGCATAATACTATTCATGTGAATAGTGACGTGGGCCCACTGTGAATTACTATTCACCGTGCTCCATTTTTCCGTCTCTTCAATTTGGGCGCGCTTCCGCTCACATCCGTAAAATGTTTATTACACTTGGGGTGTACTCGACTCTGATGATATCATAACAGAGATGACGCAACGTATAAATAGAACATTGGTAGACCCACCTTATAAGTATTATGACTTGCGCTTTAATGGAAGAATAGATGACATGGGCGATCTACCAGACGTGACGTTTCGCTTCGCTAGAGTTGATATTCAGTTGATAAAGAAGGCTATTTACCTGCAGGCTGCCGATGGAGTTTTGTGCCTTGCTTTTTTCCCTTCCAACATGGATAAGACTACCATTGGAAACTATCTAATGAGGAACTTGTTGGTTGGTTATGACCTTGAAAAAATGGAAATTTCTTTTGGGTCGGCTAATTGTTCTGCTTTATGAATTTTCACATGTTGTGGTATGGAATGGATTGATTAAGCATTAAAATCGATGACAATTTCTTAATGTCAAGTTGAATTGTGTACTCAAATAAGTTTCTGTTCTTTATCAGTTTAAGAAGATCCATCATGCCACATTTCTATTTGACATTTTAGTTTTTGTAGTATTTTATATGTTGGGTTCTTATGCATTGTCAATATAAAATCATTTTTGTTGTCCTACTCCTACTTGATTCTAGCAAAATTGCCTCAAATAGGAGCATGCAATGTGGTTTCAACCAAAAAAACAAAAAGTGTAAAATAATTCTACACTTTTTTATATAAAATAATTTTATCCTATTAAACAATAAAATTTCAACAAAATACCAAATTATGCAATTATTTTTATTTTAAATTGAATGTTGTTTAAGATTATTGCAATTGAATTAAGAAAATCATTAAATAATATTGATATTACTAAATTATCCAATGCCGAATCCTTGAAATTTAGGTGATAGGGACAAGGATATTACATATCCGGAAGAAGATATTTCACGCAACTTTTTGCATATATATTTAATTGAAGGATTTGTTTTAATACCGCAATGTCATAATAAATCGATTTAACTTTTTATGCACGTACACAATTGTTAATTGCTAAAAAAGTTACTATCTGTCTATATTCAGCTAAAAACGAAAAATGTTACGATTTAGATATAACTATAGGATAATAACTTTAGAGAGACATTAGATTGATGGTTGCTTGAGTACCCATAGATTTATAGGGACGGGAACCCTCAGTAGCTTGCTCAATAATAAATTCACACATGTACTTAATCTTTTATACTATGTTGAATTTAATTGATTGGATGATGATTGATCGGAAATTTCGTTTTCATTATTATTGATGGATATTATTTGATATCAATTTCTTAATAGTATCATTAAAAATCAATATTATTTAAAATTACATCAAATGTTCAATTTTAAATGATTCTTTAATATTATATTTTCTTAATATTACATTACTAATTATTTTACACAATTCCTAAACTTTAATATTATATTGATTTAAAATAAAAATATTATTTCCACTTTTTTATAACATTAGGATATCATATCTCCACTTGAAATTCAAAATTCAAAATTGATTTCTTTTTAATATTTTACACTATGTTGATTTTAAACTGAAATTAGTTACTAATATTATTTTGATTCTAGATATAATTTATTTGATTTGTTTATGATAGAATTAAATAAGGAAAGTAATTGAAAATTTTTAATTGATTAAAATTATATATCTATTCAAATTGTTCAAATATTGATCTTTAATTAATTAAAGAATTAAAGAATTGATTGATCATATATTAATCATTGCATGCATGGCAGGGTAATAAACTAGTTAAAACATAAAATCATATGACATTTTTAAAAGATCATGTAATTATTAATTATCATTAATTAACTTTTGATCTTGACCATTCATGTATAGTTATATGATCCAAATTTACTCCTTTCACTTTTAAAATAAATCACCCCCTTAACAACCCCTATGTATATATATTGTAGCATTGCAACCAATGACTTTAGACAATGTTAAGAAGGATTAATTAAAAGAGCAATTAATTTATTTTTTATTTTTTATTCTAAGGAGTTCATAGTGGATTTAAGGGAAAATAGAGAACGGGATACGCAAATAAGAATAAAATCATTGACCTAATACCAACAAATATTTAGTCATTTGGACTAACAGTGGTGCCATATGAGCTAAAATTTTTAACTTTGATTTCATTTATATTTAAATTTTAAAATTATATTAATTTTCATCAAATCTTATCAAATTTGATATAACTTTTAAGCCAAGAAAACAAATCTAATGAATTTCCCTGGTTTCTCATTCCAAACATTACCATGAAAATGTGAATTAAGGTAGTTGTTAGCTATTGTTTAATTTGGAATGAAAAATCAAGTAGAAATTGATTTAATTTATACATCAAATGTTATGTTTATATGTTTCAAAAATTAAACAAATATATATTTATTTGTTTAACTTTACAAGATTTAATTTAATTGTTTTCCTTTTAAAATCCTATCAAACCAAACCAGATTTAATAAAAAAATAATTTAATTTCAAAACTTAATTACAAATCAAATCGACTCTTTATTCTAATCATTTGAAAGACCAAATCGATCTTAATGCCAAATATTACAAGGCTCAAGGTCTCAAAACCTTCCTATAAATCAAGCAAATCATCAGCACCTTTGTGAAAATTCAGTTTACATTTTGCGTTGGGCACAAGATATGGCTTGTGTCTTTCTCTTTCCCTACTTTGTTTCACTTGTATGCTTAGTATTATTAGCGTCATCATATTCACATCCTATCAACCTCGATACCAACGATGGTTTCTCAATCTCATTGATCCATCGTGACTCCCCTCAATCTCCATTCTACAACCCTTCCATGACCACTTATGAGCGTAATGTTGAAGCAGCTCGCCGCTCTATCCACCGCCAACGCCATCTTATGTCATTATCGGGTGCAGGTGCAATTGCCACAACATCTGATCCTCCAGATATATCAACCAAAGTTGCTCCAGATGGTTTGGAGTATCTAACGACCATTGGCATAGGCACCCCGGAAAGCCAAATTACTGTATTTGTTGATACAGGCAGTGGCCTCAATTGGGTGAAGGGTCCACCCGGTTATGATTCCTCAAAATCATCCTCATATGGACAAGTATCTTGCTCTGACTCATGTCCTTTTAGAAGTGTTTGCAATAATACTAGCAACCTTTGTGAATTTACCATAACGTACGGTGATGGTAGTAGCGCGTCAGGAATCATTTCACATGAGGATTTTGGTTTTGATGACCCAAATGGGGCAAGTAAGGTGATTGTACCTAACTTGAAGTTTGGCTATGTTACTGAAGAAACACTATTTAAAGACTTGCAAAACGGTATTTTAGGCTTAAGCATGGAACCTGAATCTCTTATCTCCCAGTTGGGCATTAGCAAGTTCTCTCACTGTTTAGTTCACTGGGATGGACATTCTCCAACTCCTAGTAAAATGTATTTTGGGTCGAGTGCTGTGATGGCTAATCTCTCAACACCAATAGATACAAGAATGAAGACTGCTAATTATTATGTTAATCTTGATGGGATTAGTATAGGTGACAAGCTGGTTGATATGCCTCCAGATGTTTTCAAGTTGAATGACGATGGCACAGGAGGGGTTATCCTTGATACTGGCACCACTTACACTATGCTTACATCTGAGGCATTTGAGCCATTTAAGAATGAGATGATGCAACGTGTGAATAGACCATTGGTAAACCCGGTTGGATATTTTAATTTCTGCTTTAATGGATCTTTAGATGAAATGGCCGATCTACCAGACGTGACGTTTCGCTTTGCTAGAGTTGGTATTCAGTTCATAAAGGAGGTCATTTATGTGAATGCTGCTGATGGAGTTTTGTGCCTTGCCTTTTTTCCTTCCGTCGTTCAATTTAGTATCATTGGAAGCTACCAAATGGCAAACTTGCAGGTTGGCTATGACCTTGAAAGGATGGAAATTTCATTTGGGAAAGCTAATTGTTCTGCTGCCTAATAATGGATTTAAAATATATAGCCAAATCAATTTCTTAATGTTAAGTTGAATTTTTCTACTTAGTTGTTGTGTTTTCATCCATTGATATCTTACTATATGTGATATCTATCAAGTTACCAATCAAAATATTACAAATTCGATTCTTAACTTGCATTTTACTAGGACTAAAAATCTTGCAAGTATCACGATAGTATCAACGATACTTAAATAATTAATGATATCTATAAATATTATAAATAGAGTAGATCACTACTAATCTTCTTATAATCAAGCAATTCATCACCGGCACTCACACTGTATAGGGTACCATGTCGATACATTCTTATTTATCATAGGATTATGTCGGCACAATACCCTACAAATAACATTTCTCTTATACAAAATTAATTCACATCTCCGGTGGAAGAAAACTATTGGCTTTTATCTTTCTATTTCCCTACATTGTTTCCCTCGTATACTCAATATTGTCAGTGCCAATATCAAAGTCACATGTTATCAACCTTAACATTAATGGTGGTTTCTCATTCTCATTGATCCACCGTGACTCACCTCAATCACCATTTTCCATTACCATCTATAACCTTAATATTGAAGCAACTTGCTGCTTTATCAACACAATCTTCTCCATTTAAATATTTTTTTGAAATTAATGTGGAGAACTTGGTGTTGGCGGTTAACAGAGAAATGGTGTTTGAGGTGTTTATTAAGGCGAGTATCATTTAATGAATTTCAATATCAAGTTGAATTGTATACTCTTCGTAAATTCCTGGTCTTCGTAAATTTTAAGAGGATCCATCAGTCCACATTTGTATTCTATCTAGATGAATTGATAAATAAATTTGAAGCACTATTATTTAATATTCTGAGAAGTTATGAAATTTTGGAATTTTTAATTTTCTTAAATTTTTGCTGTTTAGTTCTTTTGCATTGTCGATGTAAATAATTTTGGTTGTCCTACCAGATTTTATCAAAATTGTCTCCAACCGGAGGATACAATGTGGTTTCAACAAAAAAAAAAAGTGTAAAATAATTTTATATATATTTTATGAACCACATTTATGCTATAAAACAATAAAATTTCAAGAAAATACAAATCACGCTATTATTTTCATTTTAAATCACTTCCTCTATTTCACAATAGCCGTTGAAAATTAAATAACACACATATTAAAAAAAAAAAATTTCTTGTGAATGTAGAAAATTATGAGTTAACTAAATTTCTTGTATGGTTATTATTATTCATCTTGATAAATATGTTAAACACTTAACTAATACATTAACACTAAAAATGTAAATGAAAAAATTAATATCATCCAAAATTGATAGATATTTTCAAATATCAAAAAGTAAAAAATCAACAATTATTTTGAAACAAATGGAGTAAATATTGTTTAAGATAATTGCAGTTGAATTAAGGAAATCATTAAATAATATTGATATTTTTAATAAATTAAATTAAATTATTAAACTATCCAATGATGAATCCATAAAATTTAGGTAATAGGGATAAAGATATTACTTAATTATATGTGTGTGTGTGTGTGAAGAAATTCACGTAAATTTTTTACATATTTGATTTAAGGATTTATTTTAATACTGCAATGTTATAATATATAGATTTAACTTCGTACACAATTGTTAAGTGCTGAAAATGTTATTGTCTATCTATATTCAGCTAAAAAAAGGATATTGTTACTTTTTTTTTTCACAAGATATTGTTACTATTTTTTTTTTGTACAATATATAACTATAGGATATTAACTTTAGAGTGAAATTTAATTTGCATATATCTTTTTCCTTTTTAGTGTGGTATTGCAATAAATGCCATAATGGTACGCGATGGAAATTAATATATGGTACGAATCCCTATTCGTAGAACGAGGTACGAATCACAAAATTATACGTGTGTTAAAAAAATTAAGATTAAAATTATTTTAGGCTGAAATTTGTACTGAAAGCATAATTAAGAATATTTGAAATTATGATGGATCTTTATCCTTGCAAGTGGTTACTTAAGATGATTTGACACTTTATTAAATTTTTATTAGTTGACACTTAATAGTATAAAATAATTTTTGATAGTATATATAAATTAAACTCTAAAACAATTGTATTGAGATTTCGGGTGCTAATAATACACAATTCACCCTGCTCGTAAATTCTTCTAATCACTCAAAAATTAAATAAGAAATATTGATTTTATTGATTCCCAGATATTTTATTACTTAAAAAATCGATTATTCTTAGGCATATTTTTTTTGGCTGTAAAAAGTTGCTAATTATACTTGTTTAAATATATTAATACTTTGATACTAAATCTGTTTTAAATGAGTATATATATGAAATAGTATAATATTTTTCTAGGAGGATATAAATTTACTTTTACCTTGAGAGACATGGTATTTCAATTGACAAAGATAATAGTTGTTAATAACTTCTATAGAAAAACAATAGTTGTTAATAACTTTCTCGAGTTGTGAATGGCTTCAGCACAGTCATCAATTTTTTTCATTGTCGTTTTCAAGTTGAAATTGGGAGAGTTCTAATAAGATGTTTGCTTGTATAAATGGTCCTTGGTTTTTCTATTCAATCTGAATTATAATAGGGAAAAGGCTTTTATATATATATATATATATATATATAACGTTTAAATTAAATGATGACGTATGGAAAAAATTTCAAGGAAAAACATAAAAGAAAAGAAAGTGTGAACTTATTAGAGACAGCCGACCAGAATGTACAAGGCCATGTTTACGCTATGGCTAGAATATATTTTGGCATATTCTTTGGTTTGCTTCTACATAATTCTTTTGTTTAATATTGAAACTAATTATTTTTTTAGTTTAATTTTTATATATTGAAAATATAAAAATATTTTATATTATTAATAAACTAGAATTTCACCAAATGACAAACCATAGTGGGTGATTTTGATAATGAGTAATTGCTTTTTTTATGATTTGTCATTTTGATAATTTTATTGGTTAATAATTAATGTAAATTAAACTTGTTTTACATTGCCAATAATATAGAAATTAAATTCTTATTTTTTAAAATAAAAATTACACATTATTATCTGATTTTTGAAATTAACAACATTGACGTAAAAAGAAATGTACAGCATATAAATCTTTTTATGTAAATGACTTTTGAAATAGTACAATGAGAATTAAACTCATTTTGTTTCTGTTACAATATATAAATGAACAACTATATAAAAAAATTTACAATGTCAGTATATCAAAATTAAATTCTTTAAAATATTAGACTATTAAAGAAAAATTATATTATTATTTATAATTTTACACAATTAAAATAAGAGTTATTTCATCTATTATCATGGACTGAGTGGTACTACAGTGAACAGCTTAGGGCCGGTGATAGTTGATACTAGAAAATATCCTTGTATGCTGCCGTTGTATGCACTCCTGAATTGAAAGTTGAAACGAAGACTAACCGTTACCGTTATGCTCCCTTGAGGGACCCTTATCCCTTTACTCGTTTCTCACCGTAATTACGTGCATAAATACTGCCATAATCTTCTTTCTGTCGACTGTAATTTCTCATCACCCCTCAACAAATCGCTATCGTCAAATTCTGAATTTCAAACAGTCTCTGTCTGTTTAAACGGTCTTTGGCAAAATCCTATCCATTTATTTTTAGCTAGGGGCACATTAATTGATTAGTATTACTTAATTTAAAGTACGTGGCCCTTCTAATCCACATTATTCCAGATAACGTTGCCAACCGCTGTTTAACTGCCAGCCAACTAGAGCTAATTATGATACCGGGCCTACGCATGCATTATCCATACTTCCCATTCCATGCGTTTCCACCCAAGCTAGCTAAGGTATCGACAAATTGAAACCTTGACTGGTACTTCTCTCATCTTTATCCCTTTGAGGTGTGACAGAAATCAGAATAATAACGCTACAACTACTCAGTTGTGGAGATCGATGCCTACGCCTACAGTTGCTTACAATTGTTTGGTGTATAGTGATTAGTGAATGAGGGCACCTGGCATTACAGTTGAAAGTGCGTACGTGCGAGGGTTGTTATGCCGACACATACAATGTTGGACTTCACCAAATTCCCACCAAATCCGTTTTCTTTTTTTCTTTTTTTTTTTTGTTCGGGTAAATCATAAGCGGACAAGGATCTTAATAAAACAAGAAAATTTTATCTTTAAATCTATAAAATTAAAAGTGAAATATTTTTTCATTCTATTAATTTAAGGATGGAATTGCTAATTTTACTCTTTATTTATCCCAATCCTTTATATTACTTTTAGATATTTACGATAAATTACAAGGACGAACAATTTGAAAATCAGCGGCCATCCGGTTTTGAACAAGCTAGCACCCCTTAATTAAACTGCTTAACATTAAGACTAGGTTCATGCTCCTTACACTTTAGAAATTTTCAGAAGCTTAAATATCTCTTAACTAAAACATAATTTCATGACTCAAAATACAGTAACAAAATTTGTTCGATTAAATATCTCTGCCTAATACAGCAACAATTTCACTCAGGATGAATGCTTTATTTACAAAGTGAGAATGAAGATGTATAATCCTTTCTAAACTTGTGAATTAAACTATACTGAAATAATTTATTATTTTGATGCAATTGCTCATCCTATTGTAGTAAATTAAATATCAATTCTGTATATCTATCTAATTCATTTTGAAAATTGATGAAATTATACTACCAAAATATGAATATTAATTAATACTCAATTGTCATATCAAATGTGAGAATGAAATTACAATTCTTGTGTTTGGCACATCAAAAAGTTTTCTTGAAAGCTTCCTTTACCTTGCCAGTACAATGCATCACATCGTTAGTTTTTGCCTGTAAGTTTTTAGGCAATTTCAAGGCGCTTTCGTCCGATTCGGACCAAGTTGAGGAGTCAATTTTATCAATAAATTTAAGAAAGCTGTGAAGCTTATAGCTTTTTGTTTTTATATTGAACCGACCATTTTATCTCCTAGCCAGAGGGGCCAAGTGGTGGAGTTGAGATACATGCCCTTTCAAGCCGGTAATTGTCTGTCCGTTTTAGAGCAGAAGGAGCAACATTATATTAAGGATCCAAATCTGCCTTGGTGTCTATATTTCATCCAGAAACTCCTTAAATTACGGTTTGAAAAATCCAAACAGGGAGTTTGGATTTAATTTGGGCGTCACGTCAGTCAGTTATAATGCCCCTTTCTTATAGTATGCACACATAATAATTAAACCTTAAAATTTTTAATAATTTTTTATCCCTCTTTTCTCGGAAGTTATGAGCTCACCAGACCTTTCTTCCTCTTCTTGCTTTACGTTAAACCTTTTTAAAAAAAAAACCTTTTTCTTTAGAGAATTAAGACGGCCCACATATATTTGACTGAGATCCACCCACGACTTAGATGGTCATTCAAAGAGCATAATATATCAAATGCTGTATAGGTGCTATACCTGTATAGATACCCACATGTGCAAGCCTTGTTCCCTAACGAGAAGTCAATATTCTTCCTTAGCTGACCTCAGTTTGCAAGTTTGCATGAACATTACAAATTACAATGATCAATGGCCATCCACGTATAAGTTTGATAGGAAATCTTAAGGTTTAAAGGCAGATGAAAGAAGAAAGAAAAAGTGTAAGAGGGAAAGGGAAGTATAAACAAAAATTTATATGGAGAGTCAATTTCATAACATAGACGCTATTTAAGTTTATCCGTTAAGCAACTAACGCGCTTTTATCATCTGATGACGATGGTGATATTGCTGTGTGAAAAGGCGGAATGTTATTCATTATATAATTATACAAAGCAATACTCTGGCACAGACTACGGTGTTAAAAATTAATTTAAGTCGAGTCAAAATAAAAAGATAATTAAAAATTGAAAACAAATTAAAATTGAAATAAACCAATTTATATTTGTTCTTATTTTATGAAAATAATCAATACTTTCGGTTCAAATTTCAATTCATGCTTTTTAAATCAAACCAAATCACATCGAACTAGTAAATATTGGAATAGATAGTTTTATATATATAATACATGTATAAATATACTTATAAATATAGAATTTAATTTTGATAGCATAGACAATATAAAATATTTTTATATTATCATCTAATTATAATAATTTATTTACATGACGTTTCAATAAGTGAATATAGGATAGTCAATTATCATGGTTAATATGATAATACATAATTGGATAACAGTAATATAAAAAAAATTTTACGTTATTAGAACATAGAGAGTAAATTTATAAATATATTCCATAATATTTTATTATTAACACTATTGAAATATTTTTATCAATCATATCCCAATTTGATATTTTTTATTTACAAGTACTATTATTAATTTTTAATTTAACAAAAACATTTTATTCAAACTTTTCATTATTTGAATAACTTGTTAATATTAATTATAGTCACTAATATAAATTTTAATAAATAGTTTAATTTTTGTAATTGTAAATTTTTAAAATAATTACTAATAATTAATCTAATTTAATAGAGTTAAAAGTTACTTTGCCAATATAAATTATCTCACCTTTTCGACAATATCCTTTTGCTAATACATCACCAACTTGAGTTTGATTCTTTCTTCTTTTTTTTTATCTATAAACGGTTGATTTGTAAGTATCTTTATATATTTTGTAAATTTCACTGAACTCAGAGATTTGTCCGACCTTAAACAGAATTAAGTTTCATCGTGACCTAACCCTTTGCCTGCCAAAAATAAAGTTAAAACTTACCTTTTTATACTTTGTAAAATATTTAGTATTAAATTTTTATATATACTTTTGGTAGCAATATCAATATATAGCATTAGTTACATGTATTTTTAAGTCATTAGTATTGATATAGTAGTGAAAGGTTTAGATAATATGCATAGGAGTTAATGTTCAATTTAGTCTCTGACTTTACAATAATGAGTCATTTTTATCCCCAATTTTTAAAATTAGTCAAATTAGTCATTGATATTGTAAAATATGAGTCAAGTTAGTCCCCTATCCCATTTTTATTTCACATTTTGTTAATTAAATGATAATATATAATGTTAAATGACACTTTGATATATCATGGGTCATCTAGGGTATAGTTAAGTTTAAAATGACTTATTTTGACATCTAAAATTACACAAAATAAATAATTTTATGACTTAAAAATGATATTTAAATAACTTATTTTGTATAAATTTAGACACTAAAATGAATTATTTTAAACTTAATTATACGCTAAATGATATAAAGTATGTCAAGGTATTATTTAACATTACACATAATTATTTAATTAATTAAATGTTTAATAAAAGTGATTGATGGATTGATGACTCACATTTTGCAATGTTAATAACTAATTTTACTCATTTTAAGAGTTATAAAATAAAATGACTCATAATTATAAATTTAAGGACTAAAATAAATATCAACTCTATGTATGAAATATTATATTTAAATTTTATTGTTACCCATGTGATTTCATAAGTATAAAATAAAGTTACATGTATTTTGAATTTTATATATGAAACTATCACGCAACCACTCCTTTTAGTTACAAGTGTTGAAATCCAATACAAATCGAATAATAATTAAATTTTAAAAAATAAAAATTGATTAAAATAAAAAATAGTCTGAATTGATTTTTGGTTTTTGAAAATTGATCACCAACTAGCTATTTGTTCTTGCCAACCAGCATACAAAGTTCCTTTCGTACAGTATAAAGAAAATTTTATTTACCGAAAACAGTGTCAAACACATTCATAGGGTTAATAGTATATTCTGCCACTGAAAAAAAGGTTAATAGTATATTCTGCTTTTGTTAAGTTCAAAAGATCTCCATTAATATTTTGTATTATAAAGAGTTAATTCAAACATAAAATAGTTATTTGTGAAATAACTTGGTATATGCTCCATTCAAAAGAATCTTACATTCATATTTAATAATGCATTATTATGTTCTTTCATAATAATTAATAACTTTATTATTATAAAAGATTAAATTCATTGTTGGTTGTAAATATTTGCGTATCTAAACTTTAGATAACTTAATTCAGAAGCTTATAGGCTTGATTCGGAAGAAATGCAATTCTCCCTTTACCGGTTTCGCTTTTTTCATTATCAAAAGCATAATTAAGAAAGCTTGGTATCTTGGAGTGGCCCAGTGCGAGAGGCTCCAGCATCATTAACTTGATTTTTAATTTATTTATTTATTTTATTTTATTGGTGCAGCATCAACTTTAAATTAATATAGAACAGAATGGAAGTCCCTATCAGTGCTTTTTTTTTGGGCCTGACTAGTTACGAAATTCTCTCTGTTTTCAGGTTACAGACTACCAATAGTGAAATCGTATAATTATTCCTTAAAACTACAAGTTTGCTATCACGACTCCCGACATCCTTCTCAACCTTTTAGGGATGCTGGTGGTAACCTTAATTCGTATCTAACAATATGATTTAATTATAAGTTGTTAAAAATGATGTTAATAATTTTATAATTTGAGTTAGTTAAATAAAGATTACTCTTTTTCTTTCTAACCTCAAATAATTAAAGGGTGTCGATACACTTGAATTTTATAGATAAATGAAAAAATTCCTTATAATTTAGTATGTAATATTTAAAGTTTAATACATAATCGAATGATATTTTTGGACTTTCTCACTATCTTCCATGAATGAGCTTTGATGTATTTGGTTGGAAAATTAAAATATGATAAAAAAAAGTTATTGATGAATCTCATGTGTAAATTTATATTTGAAACTTATCCATAAAAAATTTTAACTTATTTTTATTCTCCAACCAAGCACTCCTCAATAATTAAAAAAAAGGAAAAAAATTTGACTTAAAAGAAGTACTTATTAGAGCACTTGCAAGATAAAATCATAAAGATAATAAATCAAAATTAAAAGGAAAAAAGATGGGTGAGGGGAAGGCAAAGCAGAAGAGTCCCAATAAGAAGCAAAGAAATATTTGGTGTACCTATTCCACCTAGGATATGTGCTTACTCATCTATAATTTATTATTAAAAATGATTACTAGATATGATAAATAATATATAAATAAGCATAATATATAAAGTGTTATGAATTCAAATAACATAATTTTAAAGGCTTTTGTTAACTGTTAAGAATACTAGAAAGAAAAATATTCAAAATTAGTGGTGAGTTTAAAATATAAAAATTCATTTTTCAAATTTTTTTTTTCACTTTTAATTCCTTAATTAATGCTTTTAACAATCTTAACAATAGGGATCCACATTAAAAGTGCTCGGATTTCGATTTGGTTCGGTTTGATTATTTTTTAATAATTGAACCAAACCAAACCCCTTTAAATTGGTTTGGATTGGTTAGAATTGATTTTGAGGTAAAAATCAATTAATTCAAATAATAATTTCTATTTTAGCTCGATTTTATTAGTTTTTAAGAATCAAACCAAACCAAATCAAACTAGTTTAAATCGATTTAAATTGCCTCATTTTTTATTTTTATTAAAATTTTTATAAAATATAAAAAATGTAACTACTAATAACATCAAATTACACTAATTGTTATTATAAAACTATATAATTATAAAATCTAAACTAATTTTTAAAAGTCATATTATGCTAATATGTAATGCTACTAACTAAAAAGTCAAACAAATAAAAAAATATTTGAACAAAAATTATGTTGATTAAATTTAAGGGGATTTTTCCGGTACTCTATAAAATCAATGAGTACGAGTACCTTCTAGATAACTTGTGGTTAAAAATTTATTATATATCTTACTAACTAAATTTATTAATATTTTAAATACTCATGATTAAATCATAACTCTTGGATTTAAAAGGGTACATACTAGTATCCTTAGGGTACCATAACAGAAACCTAAATTTAAAGAATTAATGTATAATTGAAATTTCAAAATATTGAGTTAAAATATAATACAAATATAGCTATGGGTAAGAAATTTAAATAACTAATATATCTAATTAATATATAAATATTAATGTAATATGTTATCGATTCGGTTTGGTTTGGTTCGATTTTGAAAATAAGAATTGGAAGCTAATTAATTTGATTCGATTTTTACAAATTAAGAACCATTTCAAATTGATTTATTTTTTTTTATTGGTTTTTTATTTAATTCGGTTTAAATTAATTTTGAATACCTTTAATTGAGACTTGCTCATCTAAAATGAGAAGATTGATAAAGTACATAAGTGATAAGTTACTCATTCTTAGATTATTAACTTTTATCATGTGTATATTATATATGGATCACATTAAATAATTTAAAAGTTATTAATCTTTTGCTTGTATATTTTATCAACATTCTCAGTCAAGAGAAATCAAATGCTGTTTATCCATATCACAATTGCTTCATTATGAAATGAGTGGCGCTGGATAGTACGAATACAAGTAGGAAGAAATGGACGGCAATACATAGTACAAATACAAATAGTAAGAAATAGACAGCAATACATACGAATCGTTGATTATTTGCTTCTAAATAATTAAAAATAAAATAATATAAAAATAAAATAAAACAAACGGTTATTATTGATTCCGCGAAATTTTTCACAGTATTTTTCGGCTGCAAACCATGACTAGAAACGGAAGAGAGGGGTCCAAGTCCAACACAAGTAGTAGCCACTAGGCCAACCCTCCACAGACCAAAATTGAGTGCTCACCGTGTATCCAATTGCAACGGCTCAGATTTCATCATCATTATCATTATCATCATCATCCATTCATCTCGGGTCCCACTCTCTCCTCTATAAATTCCCATTTGCACTCCGACCTCATCTCGGTCAATCAAGCAAAAACACACACACACTACACACAATTGCGCTTGAGCACTTGTACTACGTCCACTCACCTTAAATATATTCAGAACATGGCGTGGATGCTTTCCCTGAAGGTGGGGGCGCTCTCCGCCGCCGTGGTTTTCACGGCGCTGGGAGTGAAGGCGTCTGTTCCATTGGCCACCGCGCACCTCTCTCCACTGTGGAACATGTGCCTCCTCTGCTTCAAGCCTCCTTTCCTCTTTCTCCTCCTCAACGCCATCATCATCTCCATCGTCGTTTCCTCAAGGAGGCGCTTCCACCACTCATTCGACACCACAACAACATCTCCTCCAGCTCCCGTTCTCCACGTGAACCCCGTGCTACTTAACGCTTCAGTTTCAGCCACTCTCCATGACCAACTAGAGCCAGGGCAAGAAGAAGAAGAAGAAGAGAAAGCTATCGACGTTGGAGTAGTGGTGGACTCAGTGGAGGAGTCCAACTTGATTCCGTTGCAGAGCACGGAGTCAACGGATATTCCGCCGGATAGGAATGTCGTTTCCGCTAGGTTCGGTAACCGGAAACCGCCCAAATCCACTCCTGAAGGTATCAAATTTCATTCTCTGTTTTTCACTTTAAAAAAATGACAAATTCGTAGTCTCAATTTAAATTTGACATTACTAGATAATTAGAAGAAACTGCAGGAATTTTAATTAGCAAAAAAAAAATAAAATTGTTGGATAAAATAAAATAGGACCTATGCCATATATATATATCTCGAAATAGTTTGTGCAAAATTCAGGTACGGATCACTAGGCATTTTTTGGCAAAAATTCAGATAGAGATTGTTCACTATATCTAAAATCTACTTGTATTGTCTTATTCTTTTTAACAAAAAAATGGAAAGGAAGGGAAAAAAGAGTTTACTAGTACAAGTTAAATGTGAAGGGGAAGAAAGATTGTTGTCGTTTTGCGAATTGCATGTAACAGCAACAAGAGGCTAATTCAAACTTGTTGTAGGTGGGAGGGCGTTAAGAGTGGTGGCGAAGCCGAAACGGCACGAGACGCTGGAGAACACGTGGAAGCGGATAACGGAGGGTAGAGCCATGCCGTTAAGCAGGCACGTGAGGAATTGTGACACGTGGCAGAACCGCGGGGCCGCGGGACCACAGGAAGTGAGGAAGTGGGAGACATTCAAGGAAAGGAGGACCAATCAGAATGATGAGGCGCCAAGTCCGGTGTCGGCGTCGGTGTCTGGTGGGCGGTTGAGGAAAGAGCCCTCACTGAGTCAAGACGAGTTGAATCGGCGCGTCGAAGCGTTCATACGCAAGTTCAACGAGCAAATGAGGTTGCAAAGACAAGAATCCTTGAATCAGTACAAGCAGATGTTTAGTCGCGGTGCCGATTAATTAATCTCATGTCATACGTGTTAATTAGTGTCTAAACATATTTTCTAGAAATATTATTAGATGAAGAATATATAGAGAAACACAAAAACAAAAAAAGTGTACATATTTTTGCAGAGGTGTAGTTGAGTATAGTCGTCTTTGAAGCAAAGTTATTCAATTTAATTTTATTGTTAAGTCAAATTGGGTTCAGGTTCAGCTTGTATTATTCAGGGTGTACAAAGTAAAGAAGCATAGAAACTTTTACGGGAGCTTTATTTAGCATCGTTATTGCCGTTCTCTGTAATATGATTGATAGCATGAATTGAGAAAGGTTTTTGTTAATTTGATATTTATTTTTTCATTTTCATTATTTCACTTAGTTTACTTGTGTGAGATTCATGCAAAGCTTAAATAAACCCTTCTGTGTCAATTTGCGTCTTAACTATTGAGTATGCGTATGACAGCACTACTCGCTGACTGGTTTTGATTACTGAAGTGATTATCCTCACTTTATATTTTCGTTTTGGTGAAATTATTAAATATGTGGATCAATCAATCAATTTTTACATATAAGGTGCTTCCTTTCTATATGTTCACAAATTAAGTTTCTTTTCCTCGGTCATTAGGGTATTTGGGAATTTGGGGATAAGTGGTGCGGGACCCAGGTATCGGACCCGTTCCCTTGGCTTACAAGGCAAACATAGTAGCCACTGTTGCCACGCCTCATCCCCATTCGCAGATTAAATTTATGAAAATAATTTGTGACGGTTTCAAAGGTGAAGGAAAGAAGATAATGTACGAGGGGCGAAAAATGGTCCAAACACTGATTCTAAAGAACCCTGTAATTGGAAGATTCAACCTCATGAACCAAAAAATAAAAAATAAAGAAAAACTTGTTCCTGTTTCCAAACTTGGCTGCCAGCATATGCTAATATTTCCTTAATACCTCATGATGAAGTACTCAGTGCAAAGTGTTTTGATATTTTCCTAGAACCACTCTTCTGATGCAATTAAATGTCCAAAAATTAAAAGCAAAGCTTGGTCATGCCACAAGGGCGTAGCATTCACTTTGATGAAAGTGGAGAGCATTGGGGAACAGATAGCCTTCGAGTCACAATCAGTGTTTCTTTTCTTTCTTTCTTTCTTTCTTTTTTTTTTTCCAAACAATCGAAATATGGAAATCCTGCCCTTTGAAAGAAAGACTACAGAAGGGCCTTTACAAATCCAAATCAATATGTTTGGATCAAAAGTTTTCAGGTAAAAGAATGGCCAGCCCACTACAAGTTGGGAATTTGTTTTTGGTCAGGACAAAATGGGATGTTAGGATGTCGAACTTGGGCGATACGCTTAGCCATTTAGGCCGTATTCGCTTTTTTAAAGCTCTGGTAGAAAGCCTAGTTTCCTTTTTTTCTTATTGGGCCGAAACCCAATACCCATCTTAGACTGCATTCCGACCAAATTATCAATACGTCGGAAAAAGTAAAAGCCCATTTATTTTTTTGGACAAGTCATTCTCTCAATATGACAAATAAACAATTAGTAATTTATATTTTAATGCACTGATATTTTGTTTTTCAACCTAAATCATCACAGTGGCCCATAAAAATTCTTTCTTTTTTTTTTTTTGTTTCAAAGAAATAGAAAAGAGAAGTGAAAACGTGAGGATGGTGGGGGGTGGATGGAGCGGGTCGTCACAGGTAACGTAACAGTAAGTAATAATAGAAGAGAAAGGAGAGAAAAGGAGAGGAACGCTTTTCAACTGCTACACGTCGATGCCGTAAGCAGCAATAATAATATGTGCGTGCCCACACGCAACCCATTTTCCCTCTCTCTCTCTCTCTCTCTCTCTCTATCTTCCCGTGGACCGTACAGTATCAGATTAATTGCCCATCCCATCCCATCTCAACCCAACCCCTTCTCTTCCCTTTCTTCCTTCTTAGGACGGAGCTACCATCGCCTCTCTCACTCCCTTCCCTATTCAAAAACGCGTTTCCCTTATTCCTCTCTCTCATTCTACCTTGTAAGCCTCTCCTTCATTTCATTTCTCTCTCCATTTTATTCTTTCTTTTCCTCTTCTGTAATTGATTGAGTTTCATGTAATGTAAATATTTTTTTCATTTTTTAAAATTCTTTTCTTCTTCTTTTTTATGTGGGGTTTTCTTCTTCCCTTCTTGATTTGCCTCTTCTCATCAATGATTATCTTGCCCTTATTACAGTCTTCGGTTCCTCACGGAATTTCACCAAAATTACACGAAGCCAGAATTCAATATCTATTTTTGTTGCCCTTTGCGCTTTTATTTTCATGTTTAGAACAAAATTGGAGAAGCCCAGGATGGCTAATCCTTGTTTTGTTGACCGTATCATGTTGCTTGTGCTTTATTTTAGAGAAAGTTTGCATTTTTAGACATTTTCTTATCTTGGGTCTTTCTTTCTTTTATGTCACCGCTCTTTTTTTTTTTTTTTTGGGACCAATCTAGTCTATGTGCATTTTGATGCCTGATTTCATTAAATGATCACAGTCCCCTTTCTCTTGTGCTTGTGATCTTAACTACTTACAACCACTTTCCTAACTCTGTTTTTCTGATTTTACTGCTTCAGTCAAAGAAGGACCCTTCTCTTTGCGCGTGTCCCGTCCTCTTCTCCAATCCTCCACCCTCACAAGAGAACCAAACAAAACAAAGAAAAGACCTTTGTATTCACATATATTATATATACACATTTATAGATATATAAATATAGATATATCCTTCAGTATGGAGGTTAAGCTCTGGAATGACAAGCGCGAGAGAGAAATGTATGACAACTTTGCTGAGCTATATGCCATTGTGAAGGCCACTGAGAGGCTTGAGAAGGCTTATGTAAGAGACATAATCTCACCACAGGAGTATGAGTTTGATTGCCAGAAGCTAATAGCACATTTCAAGACCTTAGCTTCCACCCTCAAGGACACTGTCCCAAGCATTGAGCATTTTGCACACACTTACAAGATGGACTGCACTGCAGCCATTAACCGCCTTGTGGTGTCTGGTGTGCCTGCCACAGTGGAGCACCGTGCAGCTGCTGCTGCATCTGCATCAACATCTGCTGCCGTTGTTGCTGAGTGTGTGCAGAACTTCATCGCTGCAATGGATTCCTTGAAGCTTAACATGGTGGCTGTGGATCAAGTGCACCCTCTGCTCTCTGATCTTTATGGTTCACTCAATAAGTTGGCCATTTTGCAACCTGATTTTGAGGGGAAGACAAAGATGAAGGAGTGGATTGCAAGGTTGTCAAAGATGGGTGCTGCTGATGAGTTGACAGAACAACAGGCTAGGCAGCTTCACTTTGATCTTGAGTCTTCTTACAATTCCTTTATGGCAGCTCTACCCAATGCTGGTACATGATTGAGTGGAGTTATGCTTAATGCTTGTGTATTAGATTTGTTTTCAGTTGTTTTTCGTTTCTTGGCTTTTTTGTTTCTTTTTTTCTTTTGGAGTTTACTATTCTTGTTGTCGATTGGTTGACAGCATGTATATTTTTAAGGCTGTATTTTTTACAAATTATTATCATGGCTTTGTGCTGATCTTTGATGCTTTTACTTTACAGTATGGGAGAGGTTTGAGCTCTTGTTGTTTTCTTTCCTGTAATTGTTTGGTTTGAGCTTGTCTTTACTTTTCGGCAAGTGTGAAATATTCCTTTATATACTCGAGTTTTTGTCTTTCCTTTTCTTCGTATATTACTAGTATTAGGTGGTTTCTATTTTTTTTTAAACGCAAATTTCCAACGTTTCAAATAGATAGAAAGATCCTTCTAATAATTGACATCATGAATTAGCTTGTAGCCTGCATGACTTGTGCAAATCACAAGTGCTTCTGCAGCACTGGTTATGCAATGATTTGCTTTATTATCTTCCGAATTCGAGGGAAATACTAGGCTACAAAGATGAGAAAAACCGTCAGCATCTTGCTCTATAATTTTGGTCGTCTAAAGCCTACATTTTTCTATAGTAGTACTGTCCTACAGGCCAGGCCAATAATACAGCAATTTTAATGCCATGGCGTTACCAAGTTCTAAATGATTTCCATTTAACTTTTTTACTCCCCTCTTCCTTGGCCTAAAGGCAGATATTTTGCAATAACAAGAAAATGTATAAGCGACAATGGCCAACCAGAAAACTAGTAAAATACATGTCTTAATACTCTTTTCAATGTTTGATGGACTTTCTGCCTGGATACTGCTGTTGTCACTTTACTAGTGGTAAATAGCTGGAGTGTGCTAGAGAGGCAGTAAGTGAACGCAGTTTGCCACCATGTTTTCAATCATCAACCATGCTTTGAGCTTAAGCAACCGTATATTGCTTCCACGTTGACTTTTTTTCCCGTTCAAAAATAATGATAACACAAAAAGTCATTGCTGCTCTTACCGTATGCTCTTGATTTGTGGCCCTTCAGGGTGTAGAGGTTTAGATTTTGATAGAATTATTTTTAAAATAATTGATATTAAAAATATTGACTTTGAGAAGATTTATTTATGCTTTAAAATGATATAAAAATGAGTTTAAAAGAGTTTATATAAGATAGAGAAGTAAAAATTAAAATTTTGTTACTTTTACTGGAATTATTTTTACCCGAAATGAGACATTTCTTTTAGAAGTTAAAATCCAAGTGGTACTTTTTCTCCAACCACTTCTCACTCTGCAACGCCAAAATTTGGGGTATGGAAACATGCTGGGTGTTTTTTTTTTATATTGTTGGGCTCATCTTATGAGCACCGAGTTTATGTATTTTCTATTTTTTTTTCCTCTCTTTTCTATGCTACAATATCTTTATTATAAAAAAAAAATGTCACAGTATCTTTGTCGAATGCTAATGAGTTTTATTAAATGTAAAAATGAATAAGTTATATAAAATCTTTAAAATATTATAATTTTATTTATAATTTTCAAAATGACATTTTTATGATTTTCTTTAAATTAATATATATTAAAATAATTTATTCAAATATTGTAATAATAAAGATGAAATAAAATGGTAATATAAAAAATTAATATAAAGTTGATGTCCTTTTTAGTGATTATACATACAAAAGTTATTTTGATTTTCATCGTTCAAACAATATTCATTTTATCATAATCAAGTTTGATATAAAAGTTTATAAAAAAATATTCATGGTGTCATTAATCTACTTTTGATCAAAATCAATTTTGCAAAATCAAACAAACACTGAAAAGAGCTCACATTTCTCCCATTTTAATCCTCTAATCAGTAATCATGCATTGGTAGAACTTTACTCAAGTTTTTATTTACTACTATTATGTAATAACAAACACATAACTTACAACATTATACCCTCTCCACTTTTTTTTCTTGTTCTTTTCTGTTGGACAAGTTAAGGAGAGGTCGTTTTAGGTCAAGGTGACATACTAGCCCCATCCCATCGAACTGAATCAATAGTCATGGCCGTCCACAAATTATTGTCACTTCCAAATTAAATATACACATATAGTAATATTTCAAGTTTAAAATGGGTCAGAGAAGTAGAACACTATATTTGAATTTGGTTTTTTATAACAAATTAACTGCTGTTCAGTTTTAAAATATATATATCATATACATTGCATTTCTATCGATTTGGATACCACCCACTCCATATTCACGCATTATGGCTGGTACACATGATTTGAGAAAATGTGATTTATTCACCAAAAAGAGAAATTTTGATTTATCTTGGAGAAGAGAGCAGCATCCGATAATACTGGATAACAAGTTCTTCTACCATGATCAGTAAACAGTTGGGAACAATTAAGAATATAGAAGACAGAATGAAGAGTAATACTACACAGCCATAAAAAAATGGATTATGTTATTTATGCACACTTAGGGCGTGTTTGATTTTAGTTCCAGTTTTCATTTTCAGTTTTCCAGTTTTTAGATTTTGTGAAGGAAATATTGAAAATTCTAAAAGTTACAAATTCCAGTTTTCAGTTTTCCTTTCCAGCTAATTTTTCCTTCACCAATTTTTGAAAACTAGAAAATTGAAAATGAAAACTGAAAATTAAAAACTAAAATCAATCAGGCCCTTAAGCTGATATCTTTAGACACTATGTGAACAAAAAATGGAAAATAATTTGAAAAGAAATATTTTAAAGTATTCTCTATGTATGAAAATGAAGGTGTTATAAACCGTATGTGAAAAAGATGCTCAAATAACATTCCTCTACAAACATATCCAAAATATTTGTTATAAATTATGGTGGTGGTTGGATGAATTGAAATGGTATACGAGCCTTTTATTCATACCACCATAGTTTTCAGACTCGGACCGATGATTGACTCGGTTGAAACACCAGGTTACTGAGTCACTGGTTCAACCAGTGGGTCACGGATTGAACCGGATTTATATAAAAAAAAAAATTCTATAAAAATTTAAATAAAATGTAATAAAATGACAACTAATTAACAATTTGACACTCTTTAAGGGATCCAAATACAAAAACATAAATAAATAAAATAAATTCCTAAATATTATTCACATTTCATAATCACGAATCACAATTGACAAGTTCAAAACATAATTACACAAGCAAACTTATAAATTTTACATCACAAACTCACAAATCATGACAATACAAACAAAGTTACTACATTTTTCTATAAGTCAAATTAGAAATTTTTTTAAAAGTTAAAAAAAAAACCTTATTCAACAAAAAAAAAGTAAACAATAAAAATAAAAATGACCCGGTTCGATTCGGTTCAATCGGCTGAGTCAAACTGAGTCACACCAGTTTCAATACAAGATCGATTCAAGTAGTGGCTTGGATCGATTTTTTCAGTTGAACTGGCCAATCCGAGCCAGTTTTTATTACTATGCATACCACATCTTCTTGTTACTATAAATTCTAGCAAAATTTCTATAATTTTGGTAAGAAAGAGAACTGATTTAGAAGTGGAATCAAGCTGCTATTACAACATTGTCATTGTCATATTTGGAATTGATTCTCTTGCTGTTACTGCTCTATGGGAATCCAAAAATTTCAGAACAACTTGGTCCTGTGGCATCTTGGCTTCAGGAAGGTCACCTCCTTGAAGAATTTCAGAACAAAGCATTCCGAATGCTCCTGCATATGAGATGTCTGAGCATGAAGGAAGTCATCAGATTCCACCATTTTCCACTGCTCATGCTGAATGGCCACTTGCTCCAGGCACAGCATATCCATGAGCACCTTTCATAATGCAAAATCTAACAAGAAGTGATGCCCCGGTTCTTCACCTTAACAACTGACCCCTTCCTTGTTCTTGAATTGCTCTCTGCAGGAAACTCTCACTCTCTCCACTGGATATCATATTCTCTATGGTTTCTTCATCTGCCCTCTCTCCTGTTATTGTGAAATACCTTCTTTCAATCGTTTCCTTGTACTCATGTTGCATCCTTGCTCTCAACCCTTGGAAATCATCCATCATGTCCTTGAGCTTCTTCCCCAAGCCGCTCACCACTGAAGACCTTGTTCTGTCTGCAGAAGAACCAGGACCACACCCTGGAAGCTTTCTGTTTGCTGCATTGGAACCCTCTAAGGCTTCAAGCTTGCCTTTGATGAACTTGACACGTTTGAGGACCTGCTCAACATCTTTGTCCATTCGGGCTCTGAGATCTTTCACGGTCTTAGCATTGCGTACAACTTTGGTCTCTTCATTGGCCTCTTGCAATTTTCTATAAAGCTTCTCAACCATTCTCATGTCTTCTTTCACATCCTCCACATCTTCAAAGAACTTATCAAGATTGAAGCTTTCCCTACCGCCCTCCACGTCATCAAGGTTGGGCTGCTCCTTCAAGTCCCTGTATTTCTTGAAGGAGCTTGAGAATAGGTCGTTCATTTTTGCAGGATTTTAATGAACAATGATGAATACTTGGCTTTTTCGTTTTCCTCGTGTGTACTTGGTAAATATTCAAGTAACAAAAGGAACATAAGAGCATAGGTGTTTTGAATTTGATCCAACACAATGGTGTGGGCTGCTTTTTCCTCTGACCAAACTCTTGGGTTCCTTGTCACTTTCTAGATGTGATCAATTTTACTGACGGGGAGGGAACTAGAGGGTGACAAAAAATTGTCACCAACAAAAGGTTCTGACGTAAATAGTTTTTTTTTTTTTTTTAATCTTTTTCTTCTATGGTGGACGTATTAGAGGTGCATGGTTAATGCAAAACAAGGACAAGCCAAATTAAGTAATTAACCTCATACTAAGCAAAGGGGGGCCTTTAGAAATTTGATGTACCAAAGTTTACTCGTATATTAACAATGTTAGAAATGTGGCTTGTCTTTTTGCCACAGTAGTCAATAAAGGTCACCTCATTATGTACAGTAACATGTATAGTAACTCTTATAAACTCTATAAATAGAGAGGATGCAAACGGTGAAGAGCATCCCGAGCTGAGAAGCATTTCCTCAGTTGTATAGGAAGAAGCAGTGTAGGCTTCTTGTAGTGAGAGAAAAATAGAGAGTATGTCGAAGAAAATTTCAAGAGTGTAGTGTGAGTATACACTGGGGGTTTTGGATATATTCTCTAGATCTCTATAATACTACTAATTGTAGTAGAAAAGAGTCTCATTGGGGATACACTATATTGTAATTACTCTTTAAATATAGTGGAGTATTTTTCGGAGTCTGGCCCGTGATTTTTCCCTCAAAATTACAGGAGGGTTTTGCTACGTTAAAATAGTAGGGAAGCGGGTCCCACTATATAGTACTATTCATGTGAATAGTGAGATGATCCCACTGCGAATTACTATTTACCGTACTCCATTTTTCCGTCTCTTCAATTTGGGCGCGCTTCCGCTCACATCCATAAAGTGTTTATTACACTTAGGGTGTATCCGACTCTGATGATACCATAACAAACAAGTGGCGTTGCAGTTTTTACTTCTACTCTCGAATGACTTGGTCATACTTTTTCTCTATACTCTTCCTCGGTCATTTCGATCTTTCAACTTTAAGGGTATTTTTGAGCTGAAATTAAAGTTTGCTTAATTTGTCCCCACAGTTTGCTTCAAAAGAAATCTTTTTTAGCTAATTTCAATATCTGTCCCCACAGTTTGCTTTGTTTTTTTGAAAAATTGTATCAACAAATTCTAACCCAAGGTTGGTGTAAAATTTACATGTAATGTAAAGCCTAAGCTTAAGGGTAAATGGAATCAATTAGTAACCCATCACGCCAAATGGATCATATAGTTTTTAGCAATTACAACACAAGGCCAATTTGAACTACATAAGATTAACAATTAAGCAATAGATTCGGTTGGACCATGCCTAGATGGAAAAAGGGAGAAAATGCAAATTGATATGAAGATGGGATTAGTGCATTCCCCCTCAAAGCAACCAATATGTCTCAAACATCACTGGCGGTATAAGTAAAGGCTATTTGCTGCAACAGGCAAAATTGTTCTTCCAATCAAGAGAAACGGCCAACGGAACTTAATTTCACTAGAAACATCTTTCAGGCTAATAAGAAATTGGTAGAACAAATTAGGCCTAGTTACAATTTTCATGTTGAATCAGGTGGCATGGTGAGCTCTCAACAAACTAAACAGCTTCAACCCAAACCCCAATCAGCTGCATTTCATAATTTTCCTACACAAACCACTATGATGTCCACTTATATTACCAAAATAGTTTTTCATCAATTGCCCCTTTTCCTACCCCTCATTATGTACACATCTGAAAAAGCAAAAGCCAAAGTGAATAATTGAACAGGAAAAAACTTTCCCCATTTCATTATAGCTCAGCATGACCATGACAGTCAAAGCTAGCGCCAATATGATCTTCATACATTCATAGACAAAGTTTGGGCATGTTCCTTACTACTACTGCAATGAACTACACCATTGCTGGGTTTCTCTTCTCTCACTCCATCCACAACCTGATGTGACTGGCTGCCTGATGTATCTCCAGAATTCAGTGTAGTCTGTGGCTTGAGATACCTCTCAGAAGCATCATGGAGCAACTTCATCATGCCACCAGAGTCTGAACCAGGTGATAACTCTTCTTCTCGTTCTGGCTGGATATTGAGGTCAATTTGGCCTTTGAATGGCGAGGCAGATGATTTTACCTGGTGTGGATCATCATCAGAAATCTCATTGCCCTCCTTGTTCTGGTTCGGGCTACTACTATCACCTGTGTTACTACAAGGCAGTGAATCATCATCAAGCAAAATTTCAGACGAAGGTAATGGTTGAGGATGCTGTTGCTGCTTTTTACGTGTAGTCTCTGCTTCTCTCTCTGATTGTTTCTTTTCACGCCGTAACATTAAAGTACGGAAACGACGTTTCACCGTTAAGCAGACATTACATGTGCATGTCTGCTTATGCTTGGGGCCCTTTCCACTGGGAGGTTGTATGCAAACAATGCAAGAGCAGCCAGGTCTATGCCTTGGGTGTTTAGTTGTGGCTTGAGCAGATGTTGGGAGTGCCTCACCCTCTCCCAGGATAGCTAAATTTGCAAGTGTGTCAAGTCCCTCCAAAGCTTCAGCATTATCAGGATCTTGCTTGGTAGCCTTCGTTTTCTTGGAAACAGCTGCCAGACAAATGCATTTAACAACATAATAGTTTTCACACTTAGCTACGCGATTCTTCTATCGAAGGTTACAGCATACATACACCAAATCTAATTGATTTAAGTGAAGCAATCAAACAATTCAAACCTGAATTACAAGGTGGTAGCAAATTCTCAAGTTCTTCTGCTGTCAGCTCTTGAGCAGCTGAACAAGAAGATCTGGCAACATATAGGATTCAACAAATAAATATCTTGCACTAATATAGTGGTTATATAATTAGATTTACAGTAAAATTTGAGTAAATGATTCCGCGATGCTACCTTATTAGATTAATCGCGTGCTTAGCACAAGTAACATAAATGCATCAAGGGGAACTGGGTAAAAATTGACAATATACCTCAAAAATGATGCATGGTTTAGTACATTCTCAATTTTTCAAAACCCTAATCCACTAATATCTTCTTTCCGGCCAACCATGTCCTAGATGGGGAAGATATGGTAAGTAGACGTAGTTCTACAACCAACAAAAAGTATATGTAGTTCATATCACAAGAATCTCACTTGGATAAAAAAAAAAAACTCACTGATAGATTTCTAACTTTATCAGTGTTTTGTACACAAGTATGTGATGCTTATCCCTAGCATTTGAACTCAAAGAAATCCAAAATAAAGCAAGACATACACGGATATATTGCTATCATATTATTAAAGGTTAATAGTCTACACATGAGATGTCTTAAATGCAGGTAAGGACACAGCCTCTTGAATATCACAAGTTTGGTTCATACCAATACAGAATGAATGGTCTAAATGAAATGCACTCTTATTCACTTGCGATGCTAACTAATTTCATCTGTATATTGGCAGTGCAGAAATAGTAAAGATAACACAAGGTAACATAAATGTGAATGAGAATTGAGATAATGGATCACTCGTGTACCTTTCCAGGTCCCATGAATTATCTGAACACGTCCATTTTGAAGGAAGAAGTGCACTTGCTGGCAATTTGCGCCACTTGAGACAATCTTCACATTGAGCCCACTGGAGCTTTTCACTGGCAAACATAAAGTTCACTGATAGCAATTAATTTACATGGTTAAATTATAGAACAAATCACCCAATCAAAATGAGAAATCAATTAAATATTTTTTCAAAAAAAAAAATTGCATATATATGTTTTAGGAACTAACTGATTACAAAGGCACAACAATAACATACACATATAACATCCCTTCACAAGGAGCAGGAACATTTAAAAGCAAATGCTTGTCACCCAGTGAGAACAAGCACAAATCAAATCCAAAATATCACCATAAACATTAAAAAAATGAAAAAACAATCCGTGGTTTCCATCAGGCATGCTATGCAAACAACAGAACATCATACCACATTCTCTGAAAAAATGTAGTAGATATATCAACAAATATATAAAAAAAATTAAAAATAAGACTTATCCAGAAAAAAAGACATAAAGAAATGGATCAAAATCTAATTATGGACAAGTGATTTACCCCATATCATCAGTGGTGAAAATTGTAGGCTTCCCAAGCACCGGAGCATCCTGCAAAAACAATGTCAGCAAGATTGCTTCCACAATCCACATTGCATAACGGATTCCAACTCTCTTGCAAAGGAATAAAGTCAATAAACCACCAAAATGGCAACAGACATAGACACTATAATTCCACTAAACCACCAAATTCAAATAAGACCAGTTGAATAGTATTCATGGTAATCAAGTGCACAAATTAAGTCTGTTTTCCTCCCTTCGTTGCCCTGTCTGCTCAGCCTGTGACTTTTGTAACTCAAATCATGAGTTTTATAACAACATAATGGATTGACGACATTCCATAGTTCTGCACAGGATCAGCAGATCATCCAGTGTTTTAGTCACAAATATGTTTGCACTTTTTCTTGGAAAAGCAAAGAGCATCATTCTGTGCAAATTTAAGCTCTTGGGAACATCCAACACAATGCATGTCTTCAAAAATGGAGAAAGCAAGTTTGAATGATAGGCATAGATTATCAAATTACTAAAATGTATAATGACATTAGCAGTTCAAAACCATTTCTGAAATTAAGCAAAAGGAAAGGTACCTCATATTCCTCAAATTCAAAACCTTCAATCACCACAATGCTCGGAACATGGCTAGGAGGAGGTCGGAGCAGGCCTTGAGCTTCTTGCCAAGTAATCTTCAGCTCTATTAGATCCTCATTTTCAAGTCTTAGACGTTTGCTCTTTGAACCCAAGATGTTGCTCTTTCTCTTTCTAGAAATTGAAGATTTGCTTCCCAGTGCTTCTTTTGCTATGTATCCAGATTTATCAACTTTCGACCATGAACTAGGATCAGCCAACTCAACCTACATGACAGATGAAAAAAGCAACCGAGTATGAGAATATCTAAAATGACAAACATTATCAGCAGTTAAAATAGGGATAGTTATGCAATACTAACTTCACCATGCGCAGAAAATCCATTTCCAGTCTTATTTGTTTCGTTGTCCTGCAAACAGAAATTTATGCAAACAACAGATGTAAATTCCCACTCAACAAATCCAACATTTCACCAAACTATATAAATGAGCACAGGAAGTATAACATACAAAATATGCAACAAAATAAAAATTTATTTATTAAATTAATGAACTATCCTTTATTAGAAAATATCCACAACTAGAAAAGTAGCCAAAGTAACCTAAGCTGAATTCATACAAAATATCAAATTCTCATATATTAAAATAGAGAATAATAGAACCTTCACTTATCCAAATGATTAGCCATGAATCCAAAAGCTGATTCCGTAGTCACCTAACTAATTCCATGGGTTTACTTTTAATACAATCATCCGGCTAAAGTTAAACCTAAGCAAGCACAGTTTCAATCTTACATTTGAACTTATAATCAACTTCAGAAAAATTATAATATGCAGTTGTTGAAGGAAATTACCTGATCGGATGGCACAGCACTTGAAGCCTTTCTAAACCCCATAACCAACCTTCCTTCTGGCTCCAACCGGCTAAATGTTACTGAGAAAATCAATTCAGATCAGCCACAAAACAAGAATTCCAACCCATAATCAATCAAACATAATACGATGTGCAACACAGTATAAAAAGGAGGCTGGAGAAGACATTAGCACATGAGACTAAAAGATTCAACAGGGATTATCCAAGGCAATAACTTAGAGCAGAATAGCCTACAACTCCTAATTCATGCAAAAATGGTATGGCAAGTGTGACCAGGCAAATTTAGCATTGAAGAAATTTTAGAAAACAAAAATCCTTAGAATTGAATAAATAGCATCATGTTCATACATGGAAGAACTCCAAAGTAGACAGGAACAAGTATCACTAAACTGAAAGAAAACAAGAAGAATAAATTTTGTGACACATGAATTGCTTTCATGACAAACTGACAATGTCTTACCTGTGTCACCTGCTTGCAACTGCATTGACTGTATGCAGGGAGTGACACCCTCTAAAACATACATTCTGCTGTTATTGTTGGGCCAGAAGCGAAACTGAAATATCCATTCCTTGCCTTTGGCATCGAGGATTTTAAGTGGCAATCCTTCAGGCTGAGAAATTGGTGGGAAATAAGCCTGTCACATTGAACAGAATGTACTATTATAATATAACCTTTGAAATATCATGAAAAAAAAAAATAATGCTAAATAAAAAACAGGTTGTATTGTTTATGTCCAGAAGCAATCCCACAATTGCACACAGCAGCCCAAAGTAACACGGATGAGGGGTATCTACTCTCCAGTTATTGAAATTACAATGGAACAACTGAGTACGTACAGATTGTGTTGAACTATATATCATGGAAACAGTTGGATTATCAGTATATGCAACAAGAGAATATTTGTTTAAACTATCTGTTTTGGTTTGGGTTTCATTCTCTCTGTCTTCTATTTTTAGGATTTTGTAAAGAAAATAGTGAAAATAAGAAATGAGAACAGAAAACAAAAAACACAAAGTGAAATGAAAATGAAACCAAACACTGGCCAATATTTCTATTTTTTTAAGTATGAATTTTGGTGGGTTGACTAGAACCTTCTTTCCATATTTTTCCTTTTTTTTATAGAACAATAATATCTAGAGAGAGAGGGAGGGAGGGAGAGAACACAAACGACAGGCATCACACATCCTTATAGAGTACGGACTACGGAATACAGACAAAACAAGAAGACACAGTAGCTGATCAAAGCCTTCGAATATGCCCCCAAAAAAGAGTCAAATAAATCCCCAAAAAACAGAGAATTAGCAGGAATAATCAGGAAGCTAGGAAGACTACCTGATCAAAAGTCATGTCTGAGTGAAAACCTTTTCTGTATTACTACTAACAGCATTAATATCTAACCGTTAACTAAACACATCACACAGCAGTAGACACATTGCATAAGGCATCCAGAGAGCTTATACTCAATCTAGAAAGACTTTCAAACTGATAGCTTGAAGAGAGAATCTCAAAACTAACCTCAGCACACTTTTTTGGTAGCACTAAACGCCCAATTCGCCCAGCATCACTAGCACTCAAGGTTTTTTGAAACAAGGGAGTGATAACGGAATTAGAACTTACATAAAGTTAAGATACTACAATTTTCTGTATGGCTTTTCGCATAATTGGAAAATGAAGTGCATTAAAAAAGTTGTAAACCAACACCATCAACATATGTGATTTGAAGGATACTCTATAGATATTTGCTGAAGCTCAAGATCAGTACACCTGGGCCAGTACCGTGGCAACAATTGGCTTCTTCCTCGCGCATCTGCCCGAGGACGTCCATTGCGAACCGGAGATTCACCTGATGAGTCAAGTGCTAAATGCATAAATTGCTTTCCTGGAGGAGGTGGAGTTTGTTGTGGATGACTTCCAGTTATCCCAATGTGACCATTTCTGTCATTTGGAGATGCATAAGGTACAGACAGACCAAAGGGTTGAGCAGATGAATCTTCCTTCAGAGAAGGAGGCTGTTGGCACATACTTAAACATGAACTTGGTTTGTCCTCATTCCTCATTCCTGCAATGTGAAAAAGAATTAGGATACGTAGCTCTCTCCAGTTATTAAGAGACTCCTCCATCTCCTACACCTAATAAAAAAAGTTAAGTGTTCAGAGATCATCAAAGCCTGCATTACCATTCATGAGCATTACTTCCCGTGAACCGAGCTTAACACCCCAATTAGCTGATATTCCTGCCAAATCCTCATTTTTCTTTTCCATGGACGAGGCAGGTAACCTTTCGTTGACATAAATATTTTCAATGCTATTCGATAATTCAAGTAGAGACGGCACATCTGGATGCAGGTCAGATGAAGAAACTGAATTGAACAGACTTGGTGCTTGTTTCCATGGTACAGGACCTGATCCAGCTAATTGACTCCAAGTTTTTCCAGACAAGTCTCTAATTCTTTCTGATAAACGACTTTGAATGGAAAAAGTTTGTTGCCATGGTGGATTAGATGGCTGAGATACAGATAAGAGCATATAGAGTCACTATGCCAAAGATGTTGCATCCAAACTGAAGTATAATCATAAGATATTACCAAAGCATCATGCCATAACTATCAACAGCCAGTACATTAGCTTATCATGGAGTTTATGATTGAGTGATGTAAGCCAAAAATGGCAAAAGGATATTATTTGTAACTAGAGGGAATAGATAATTTCAGACCCTGGGTAGATAAACAAGGGCAAGCCCTGTCAAGCTATAACTAAATCAAAAGAGCAGAGTAGTAAAACCAAAGTAACAATCTAAAACAGTGAGAAATGCAACACTCATTATAATTTATTATAGTGAAAAATTTTATTCATTTATTATTTCCAGAAAGAAAGTAGAAGTTCTGCTTCAACATGTTAAGCCCAATCATGGAGGGGAGGAACAAATGACTTGATAGAGAAACATACCAAAACAATATGTTTGCGGGCGCATGCAAAGCATTCAATTCCTCCAGGATCCAACAACACAAAGGTATGGCTTGAAACAATACATCCACAATGAATCCGCTGTAAAAAAGATTCATCATCAATTAAAACTAAACAATAAAAATTCAGCCTTTGGGATCTATGTAGAACTATCTGCATCTAAGTTCTAACAAAGTAACACTAATAAAGCACTTTGCGTAGCCACAGAAAATTAGGCTGACCTTCCTACAAGTCTCACAATTCCTCCAACCAGAAGCATTTGAGTGAAAAATTTCACAGAATCTCCCTTCGTCAAAAGCGGAGCTAAGTATCACATAAAGAACCAAATTTTACAGGCAGGAATCCACTTATTCACCATATAGGAAAACAATATCCAAAGAAAACGTATGATAAGGTATAGGCACAATTATTTACATATGGCCAGTTAAATCCCTGATCAAGAAATTTGTTATCAGATACAACTAGTCAAAGAGTCATTAATTTTTTGCTCTTCGTATCATAAGAAAACAGAAAAGCAAATGTTAACGGCTTAAGCAATGTCTACTGAACTACTTATCACATGATCAAATCACCTTCACCGAGTTTCTGTCATCACCTCCTCAGTAAGTGCTACTTCAACAGTCCAACTTTCTCTTGGATACATCCATACCTAATCTTAGTTGATATCTACTTCAGCATTGTTTTCTCTCTCCCACACTCACCACCACAGATCATTGCTGGTCTTACAGCTATCCAATAGCATTTTCCTTTGAAATTGATACGCACTAGATAAGAGGTTCAGAAGTTGCCAAGAAATCAAGCTGCTGGTGAACTCAGCGGAGGACAATATTTTTGGATGAGAAGTTTTGCACGGAAAAGCGGATGGGGTTTAGGAGGATAATCCATGATCACAAATTTAACGGGATGAGGGAGTCTTAAAATAGCATAAATAGTATATCAAACACATATGGCTCACATAGGACTCCATATAACAGCACTAAGCAACTCACTCACTACAGTTTACACTATACTTACACAGAGGCCGGTTGCATGTAACATAGAGCTCTATCTCAGTATTAATAACAACGCAATCAAACTAATACACTAAGCACGGAAGCTCATATAAAATTTTAGTCCTAGTTGAGATATTCACAAGAACCAGCTATAAAATACACAGCCACATAATATGCGAGCACCCACATGGTCTACACTACACTTAAAACACCATGGCATTCGAAACTTTGAATTGGTAAATTACATTTCAGACTGTTATCATTGGAAGAAATAAAAGGGGTCCATATTCCATACCAATAGACCCCAAATAAAAATTTTTAGAGAGAGAGAGAGAGAGCCTTTTACCGTTTAATCCAAAAGCCATTATAGTTTTGTCTCTTTCGTTCAAAACTAAATCCATAGCACAAAACGTAATGGAAAATGCTCAACCGTGTTGGCCAACAGCAAAATTTCAAAAACTCTAAAAAAATAAAATAAAGCAGCAAGCTTTATCCAAAATTGCTGAACCAATACACAAACCCAGAAACCGCAGAATCCCAATTCTCGTAAAACTTAAAAAAATGCTAAGCTCCAGAAATATTCCGACATACAAAAAAAGCTTTTTTTTCCCTTCCCAAAAATAATAAAAGAAAAGAATAAGAAAATTTGAAGAAGAGAAAGAAAAAAAAAAAAAAGGAAGAGTGTACACAAGTCAATAAAAGGAGCGAAAGGGAGTGGGTTGAGAATAAAAACCCGCATCGATCGCAAAGCTCGGCAAGGTCACCGGTACGGAGTCTCCAACCTTTCTTAGGTGGTTGGGACTTGAACTCGTTGCAGTCAGAATTGAAGCACAGCTTCGACGACGTCGTACCAGAAGAACACGAAGCAGAAGCCATTGAATCAAACCTCAGTGACACCTGATCTGTTGCAATCACAAACTCACAAATCACAACTCAAAAGGGTTTTAGTCTTTGTGAGAGAGAGAGACATAGAACAAAAAAATGCAGGAGCTAGCTATGAAATGGGTTCATATTTCATAAGCATAACATAGCAGTAGAAACTTGAAAGCAGAGAAAGAAATATAATAATAATAATAATAAGGAAAGGAGAGTGAGTGAAATGGGTTTTAAAAGTGGCTGTAGTAATGTGACTATGTTTATGAATGTATGCATTCATTCGGCGTCGTCGTTTACTCTCTCTCCTTCTTTCAACGCTTTTTCGTCTTTCACTCTCTCTCTTCCCCCTCCTCGTTGGCTTCCTATGGAAAATAGGATAACTTCTCACTAATATTACGCCATTACAATTCTTTTATCTTTTTTCATATTTGCTCAAATAATCTTCAAGTCAGAAGTGACAATTAATTAAGATTAATTCTCGCCAAAGTAACAACTATATCCGATTCAATATGTAATACATACAGATGTAATTTGCTTGATTTTACTACAATCCCACCACTTTTAGATAATCGAAATTCAATAAACTAAATAGTAACGGTCTGAGCGAAACGTTCACGTAAAATAAATATATAGTTCTTGTACTTTCCAATAAATAATATTATATTGATTTTAATAATAAATCAGATAGATCAAATTTATAAGATATATTTTTTTATTGAAAAAAAAAACAACCACCAACAATACCTTAACTTTTAAAACACATTGCCGTTTTCCTTTGACCTGGCGTTTGCTGTTGTTCATTTTCATATTAAGGACATCATCCAAAAATACTAAGGACATCATCCATAATTTTCAATCTTTAAAACATGGACATTATTATGAACAAGTGACTTTTTCAATCAACCTTTAACTCAGGCATATCATGACGTTTCTGATTTCTATAAACTACTTATCATTTTCCCCTTGTCATGAGTTTTTTCTTAATATTTAGAAATGGTAATGACTAATTAATTTCAAATTTAATGATGTCAATGTAACAAAACTTTTGTAACTTAACCTAAACAAATCCTCCTATTTCACTTTTTTAAGTAGTGAACATAAGAATTAACTATATTTATTTGTAAGGTATAATTAAATAATAATATAAAACTCTCTTATATTGTTCTCAATATATTAAAATTAAATTATTTTCTTCATATAATTTTTTGTTATATTTATTTATCCTATGAATACCGTTTATTTTTATGCAAACCGAATAATCATCAAACAAAAAATATATTCAAAAAAAAAACTATCCTTCTAAATGTAATATCTGCTTACAATTTAATTTTATGCAAGGTTTCAAACACTTTTTTCTTTTAGCTAGGATAACAGTATTATCGAACATTCTCACGTCACATGGAGTTGATATATATATATATATAAACCCTATATATATATCTCAATCTCAAAGTCTGAAATGGAATAATCTAAAAGTAGAAACACATCTGCGAATTCCTTGGGTTCACATAAGGCATTTCATACGGCAATATACCTGAAACTGAGTCGTATAAACTACAACCAGTAAAACTCCAACTTTGCGTTGAAAAATGATTAATTAGCGATATCGGTTTTGTTTATTTAAATCTTTTTATTCTGGTATCCTAAAGATATCGATACTTTTTTTAATCTAAAGGTTATGATTTAAACTTAAATATTTAAAATATTAACTAATTTAGTTAATGAGACGTGTGATAAATTTTTAGCCATAAATTATCTTAAAAATACCAATACTTATGAATCTTATAGGATAATGAAGAAATGCTTTTACTCAAAAGATCAATTGAGAAAGAAAACAACAACAGCCACCTCAACCTGTAGCATTGGAGGCTAGGCCGGGTGGAGGAAACACGACAATATAATGTTATGTTGGTATACAAATAGGGTGGGTTTGACTGGTACCACACATATGTTTGGAATCAATTTGACGATCATGTAATGTAATAGGGCACGTGAAATTGTAATGGGTCTATGAGGTCTTGTTGAGGACGCGTTTCAGCGTGGGGAAAGGTTGTGATTGGCGAATGATAATCAGGTTAGGTTATTATTTCATGGCCCGCGCGTGGTCATGCGTCGCATTCACGTAAGTCCTAACAACTTTCCAATTCGAAGGAACTAATCCTTTTGGAAAAATCTCTTCTAAAAAATGAGGTGATTGATAAAATATAAGAATAAAAACTTGGTTATATAATTTAATTGGATTCACACACACGAAATAATATGGTCAACCCATTATTTTGTATTTTTCCAATATCTCAATTGAGGAATCATATATATATATAGACATAACATTGAATAATACACTCTTTTTTACTTTTAGGATTTAATTTTAATGTACCATTAATATGACGAATAATTTCTTAAGCATTTTTCTAAGGCATGGAGTTAAACGTTGAAAATAATAAATTCGCTAACAGCGAAGTGTGAGCATTTTAACACGAGAGGTCAAATCATATTAATTTTGTGCTATTGAGTGATTTAAGAGTTAACAATGTTTGGTTGGCTGTAGTTCTCTTTAAATAAGATCTTAAGTTTGAGTTATTTGAATACAATAAAAGAAAAGAAATATTAAAAAAAAAAATTGCAGTGAGCCGACCTCACACTACGAGAGTCTCTTTGTTTGAGTCTGAAACGTGAAATAGTTTATCAGAATGAGGAATAATAAGGATCAAAGCTATAACTATATTAAGTTATAAAAACTCTGACATCAAGTCATAAGTTATTGCTCCTACCAGCTTAAACAAATGATTGATAGAAACACGTTACAACTTCAGATAATTGAAAAACTCACTTTAACTATTGATGTATTGGTGGTGGTGCAATTGAAATTACTAACTGATTGAGCTCGATTGGATAAAATTTTGAGAGGAAAAAAAATATTATTTTAATTTTTTAAAAAAATACTTTGAAAATTTAGTTGTATATTTGCTTGTATTTCTCAAAAGAAGTAGAAGTAGAAATAATCAATTTTTCTGCTTTTTAAAAGCAAGTGGGGACGTGTTTCTAATAGAAGTAGAAACAATAAAAGGGAAAGAAAGTTGTAATTTATTGAAATTAATTGAATTACAAATCTATTTTCAGAAATTTTATGAAAAAATAAAAAATAACATTCCATTAAATAACTCTCACTACTTATTTAATTTAAATTATAAATCACATTCTTAATTATAATTTTACCCATAAAATTACTTTTATATCTATTTCATCCAAATAGTTTAAAAAATATACCAACAAGTATATCTAAATATATATAAATTTTCTACTTTTACTTTAACTGCTACTCCTACTTTTGCTTTTGAAGAAATACTTCTGCTTTGGGCTTCCAGAATTTTAACACCTAATTCTACAATATCTAAAAAATTGAGATACCAACAAGGCAACAACGGCATTTTTTCATAAAAATTGGACCCACTGATAGTAGAGCGAAAACTTATCTTAAAAAAAAAAAAGGTAGTATAGCGAAACAACCGGCTGTAGTTGCGGCATTGGGTCAATCATCAATGCCTCAATGGAGGGAGGGTGGATTACGCAAACCGTTTTACTATACAAATCTACGATATTGAATACTGCCATTCAGTCAAAGCGAGCACTCAGATTGAACATGCAATAAAAACAAATTTAAAAAAGTAAATAGTATCTCGGAGGTATAATTCTTGCTGAAACCCATCGAAGGATTTGACGGAGTTTAATTATATTAATAGTTAAGTGAAGTATTAAATCTATCAGATAATATAAAACTCTTCAAACCTACTTGTAATATAAAAGTATTTAGAAAAATAAATATAACCGCTCACCACTATGCAAGAGCCAAAAAAATAACATAATTGCGTATAATATCAAACAGCATTTTCTTTTATATTATCCCATATACTCATTAAAAACAGCATATGAGTCTACTATTATTTGTCATGAATAAAATATTTTACAAGCCTGACCTTCTTCATATTAAGTTATTTTAAGATCTTAAAACATAGACAATGTAAATTTATCTATCTATGTTAAAAAAAATTAATGGCAATAATAATCAAATTCGTAATTACTCAGTGTTAAGTATTTTAATATCATATCGTCGATTTAAAATTAAATTGTTAAGTGAATATTTTTTAAATAATTTTTTATTTAACATCGTTCTCTCATAACTTGAACTTGAGGTAAACAAAATTTGAGTACAAAGCAAATATACGATAAGATATTTGTTAGTACTCAATGAGCAAGACCCTTTTCAAATTAAGGGTGTATTTAATTGAAAGGTAAAAAAGGTATGAAAATTTTCATGAATAAATTTCATAGATAAATAGTTTGTTTATGAAAATTTCCACCTTATTGTTAACCAATAACCAAATACAGTCTAGAAATATAATTTTAACACAAATGATGCTCTTGCTGTAAAATAATGGGAAAAAAAAAGGTTAATCTGCTATAATTTCCTCGTTTTTCTTAATTATTCGAAAACAAATTCAACTGAATGCGATTTTAAATAATGAAACCTATTTCAATTAAAAATTTAGAGATTAACTCTATATATATCCTTGTAGAGATAGTGACTATGCCAATGTTTTCGATTGAGAGTTCATTTATATAACCAACCACAATCACTCTTTAAGCATCTTAATTGATTTCATAATATATATTTGCACGTTAAGATAGAGAGAAATCGTGTTTCATATATACTAATGGAACAATGACTCGTGGAGTTTTGGAACAATGGTCTTCCAATCAAATACATACATGCATTCAATTTGAAAATGACTAGCTAGACCAATTATCTTGGTGTGGGAAAATTCTAGAGGCACACATAATCATCCTTAGCCCTTAGCTTAACCGGTGAACATAGATGAACCAGGACAAGGGAATGTTTAAGATTTTTCGTCGGATGAAATGATAAACACTAGAGAGTGGAGAGTGAGAGGTAGACACACGTTGTTTGCAACAAAAGAATTAAGCGAATCAATCTCGACCACATCTAAGCATGCCTAGCCACAACGTTAACGTTGTTTTCCTGGTTGGTTGTTTATCCGAGAAAGCTACCATCACCTTATTTTCTGCCTTAATGACCGGTGACGGAGTACCACATGTCGATGATTCCCTTATATTATTGCTACTACCTCATCCATGCTAGATTAATTCAAGGCCTCATGTCTCACTCTGAACTATAACTCATCAGTTGCCCGTGTGAAGATGTATGTGAATGAAGGATGCGTAAAAAAAAATTAGTAGTTTTTTTCCTTCAATGTTCTATATAGGGTTGACGAGAAAAACAAGAGCAGAGATCATGAAAGTTAAACAGATGCTTATATATCCAAAACTTATTTTAGCGGGAGTTTGAACAAAATCGCCGACCATGTAATTTTCGGAAAGAAAATCTAATCGGTACTCGTAAGTATATATGTTCACGATTTAATTTGAGTAATGATTACATCGTCCTATAAATTCTCCTATATATACTAATTAAAGAAAGTTTATATTACTTTTTAAGATTTCAATACATGGTATTTATTTTTTCATTCTACTTAGTTTGTAGAAATTTTTCTAAGATAATATATCACTACTCTAAAAACTTATAAGACAATTAGTCACAAATATTAAACTTATCCTTACATCTTGCATAAATTAAAAGGCGTGCTCATATTAGTGTCCAGTTAGTGAATACCGAATTCATTTAACCAAAAAAATATTAGTTTATATGAATAAAACGTTATTACTAACAAAGAAAGAAGCCATAGTAGTACTTATGATTTTATGCTATATATATATATATATACAAGCTACAAATTTCAATTACGTTTTTAAGTAAAGTGATGAATGTAGTGAAATAATTAAGTAGTAAAGTGAGGAATTTCAATTAATTTTCATGCAGCTATTTATAAGAACTTGATGGGCTCGAATATATGTTTTTACCTTAGATTTGGGCGAATTTTTTCCTTGACCTAAATTTTTTCAATCAAATAAACAAGTTAACAATAAATATGATTTTTTTACTAATCATCATTAGTATAGCTAATAAATAATTATTAATATATTTTATTACTAAAATGTTAAAATAAGGGAAAACTCCCCTAATCCAAGGTCAACACTTGTCTCTAGGTTTATCGAGCACTTGTCTCAAGGTTTATCGAGCAATTAGAGGTAATTACATATAATCTATTAACAGAAAATGTCTATAATCGAACCAAAGTCATGTCCATGTATAACAGAGGATGGACAGATGATCAGTTTACCCCTTCTTCGCTTTTGTGAATTTTTCTACCTTAACTTTGCATATGGCTAATTAATCATTGCTCAAGAAATAAAACGAAGAAATATGAATTATTGCTCCATTTCCTATATGTGCATATATAGCAAACAAACCATACAAGGACTGAATATTCCACTCCATCGATCCCGGCCCATTCATTCCCATTATCATTATCATTATTATTCCGTGAAAAAACCATTCAATCAAAACATGCATATATTCTTTCCAAGCACGTGTTGTGCCTGTGGGGGCCGTGTACACCTTGCTGTGGTGGTCATCGCTACATGTTGCGTACGTAAGAATTAGATTTCATTTAATCAAACCGATTTTGACATAAGCATATAATGCTTTCCCATGAAAAAAACTTAAAGGAAAGCCTAGGATGTGTTTGCTTTGCCTATTTTCAATTTTCAGTTTTTAATTTTCAGTTTTCAATCTTTTCAGTTTTTCATTCACAAAAACTAAAAAATAAAAACTGGAAACTAAAAACTGAAAACAGTTAAACTGAAACCAAACGCACCCTAATTTTCTATAATTAGATTGGAGAGTAAATACTGCTTGGCTTTACTTTTCTAAAAATTCTTTATTTCGTAAAACCTAGACTTTCTCTATTCTCTCTCATGACCATGACCTCTTGCGCCGCTCCTTCTACGGAGGAAGCGAACCTCCATCGTTGGAGTACAAAGAAAAGAAAAGAAAAGATGAGGGAGACTATGAAGCCTCCTCTTCTACATGCCTTAGGGTGGAGGATTGGATGAGGTGGATGGGAAGAAGTCAGATGGGGAACTGTTGAAGACTGGAATGGAGGACGGTAGATGGTTCTCGAAGGAAGAATCAGAGGACAAATCCGAGGAGGAATTGATAGGGATGAGGCCTTATTTCTTTGTTATCTACCTTGATAAACACTATTAGAATCTCACGGAACACAAAAGAATTTTATAGACGGATTTTTTCTCATCATAATACAGGAAAACAAAAAATTGAATCTTTTTTTACCAAAGTCAGCAGATCTGTTTATAAATGTTGGTACAAACTCCAGCCAAATGGCGCATATGATACAGACAGATTTTTAATAAATTTTTTTTAAAAAAAAGTAATTACAGGCGAGAAAACTCATCTATAATTTAAAATTTCAAGCATGTATCTTACGTGTGATTTACAAACAAAAAAATCCATCTATATATAACTTGATTGGTGAAACGATTCGTTTCATTAATCGCATTATATGATTTTTCTGTATGTAATGTGATTAATAAAAATCATTGTTTCACCAATTAAGTTTTAGACAGATTTTTTTTGTTGGTGTGCAAACTCCAACCAAATGGCACGTATGATATAGACGGATACACAGACAAATTTTTAATGAATTTCTTTTTTTAAAAAAGTAACTACAGACAGGAAAATCAGTTTTAATTTGAAATTTCAAGTGCATATCATATGTGTGATTTATAGACGAATTTTCCTATCTGTAACGCGCAAAACACAGATCAAAATTCACATGGACCTTTTCTTCTTCCCTATTTTCCATCTCCCACTCTCTCTAATCTCCCCCCTCTCTCTGGCACTGTTGCCACTATTTTGGTCACCGCCAGTTATTGGAGCCTCCATTTTGGAAACGGTTTGTGCCATTGTGTTCCCAATATTGTGCTCTACCTTTTAATCAGTTTAGTGTTTTTATTTTCGATATTTTGTCTGTTTTCTAATGCATATGTTTCTTCCAATAATGATATTGATCGATGAATTTGCTTTAGTATGATGTTTCTTTACATGTATATATGTTTTGATGATGTGTGTATTAATAATGTTGTAGACTAGGGGAGATGTTCGTCGTGTTTTTAATTTTCTACACTGCATCGACTTGCCTATTTGAATTTGGGTTCCTTAATAAGTTGGTGGTTCCTCTTTCCATATCAATGCTTTCTTTATTATTGACATTGTTCTCACCTTTGTTGCCTACCTAAACAAATATTCTTACTTGCTTGTTGATGAATCAAAGCTCATTGAATTGAGGTATGCGAGAACATGGTTAGCCTTTGATGTCATCTTTACCATCCTTGCTGAACTTGCATGCAGCGTGTTGCCCCATCCTTTTTTTCCTAATTTTTTTAAATTTTTAATCCATTGCAGACGAATTTTATCGCCTTAAAAATTACAAACGGTAAAATTCGTCTGTAATTAATGACTTTTAAAATAATTTTTTTGCCAATTACAAATAGATTTTACCATTTGTAATGGGCAAACTTTAAACCATTTTTTCATCCATTTATAAATGTAAATTTTTCGTCTGTAATCTATACAGAAAAATTAATTTGTCTGTAAAACTGACTATAAATTACAAATGAAAATATAAATCCATTTGTATTGCTTATAAACACACAAAAAATAGACGACACATTCCCATCTGTGAGTGTAAAATCCTTCTGTAACATGTTAATAATCCGTCTTTATTCCGTGAAAATCTTGTAGTGAAATTGTCATAGATTATTGAAGACCAATTAGAAAAGGGAAATTAGAACCTAATGATAATGGGTAAGAATGGGCCTAGAATCTCCCATTTGGCCTTTGCAGGTGATCTCACATTTTGCTTAAGCTAATGTACACCAGATCAGAGTTATCATGAATGCTCTCGATGCTTTTTACAATGCAGCGGACCAGAAGATCAATCATGCCAAGACTGTCACCTATTGCTCAAAGAATGTAGATTATGATACAAAAACCCAAATCCTGAATGCTAGTGGGTTTAATGAGGCGAAGGAGATTGGCAGGTATTTAGGGGCCCAAATTTTGAATAGTCAAAATTCCAGGAGGTCTTTTGGTTACATCATTGATAAGGTTAAGAACAAGCTCAAAGGTTGGAATACTCAATACTTTTTCTTGCTAGTTGTTCATGTTATTTTAGCTCAATCAGTCATTGGACCCTCTTGTATCTTTCAGATGCAACACAATCGCATCCCTAAAGGTGTGTACGTGTGTGTGATAAGTTGGAAAAGCTACAAAGACATTTTATTTAGGGGGTTTCTAACTCTGTGGGGAAAGCCTATCTCATAACTCGGGACATTATCTGCCATGCTAAAGAGCAGGGAGGATTGGGATTTAGAAGAATGGAAGGAATGAAAGATGCTTTTATTGTGAAGTTGGGCAGGAAGCTTATTACTAGGCCTAATTGTTTGTGGACCAAAACCTTTCTAGCCAAGTATAAGAAAGGGCAAACTCCATTATGAACCAGTCTATGAGAAATGTTGATTCTCCATTATGGAAGTCAATTGTCAAGTGCTGGCCCAAAGTGGTTCATGTTCTGCAGGCTAATTTTCATAATGGCCAGTCCATTGCTTTTTGGACTAGTAATTGGGTTGAGTGTGGGTCTCTTCTCAACCTCACCAATGGGCACATTGATAATGAAGAAAAGGAAATGAGGGTCGCTGATTATGTTGATAATGATGGGAATTAGGATATGGATAAACTGGAGAGACTTTTTCCCCATACTATCACTGACGAATTAGAGGCATTGCCCCCTGATCCCATGGACATTGAAGATGGTTCCAAATGAGGACTAACAAAAGATAGGATGTTCTCTATCAAATCAGCTTATAAGCAACTTATCTCCTTCTCTGCTTAGGATACAGATCACCAAATTAGGTGGAATTTGATTTGGAATTGGAAAGGACCTCAGTGTATGAAAATTTTTCTTTGGCAAATTGGCCACGATAGAATCACTACTGCCGCAAGGAGAAGTCCTTGGTTTGGAACCTTCCTTGGATGTCATTGACGCACCAACCTGAGCAAAGATACTTTACGTGTTCTTAGAGATTGTCCCAAGGCTACTGGAGTGTGGGTTTATCTTATCAAATTGTGAACTTCTTTACTCATGCCCTACCACACTAGATTTAGCTAAACCTCTCCTCTAATTTGAGCCATAATGCTAAGCTTCACTAGCTTACCCTCTTTGTTGTTGGTTGTTAGAGAATCTAGAATTGGCATGATAAGGAGATTCTTGAGCAGGACTATATATATGTTAGACCCTCCTGTGGCCATAAAGTTATTATGGATCAAGCAAATGGTATTTGTGATGCTTTTAATAACAAGAACAGAACCAACAATATTGCCAACATTTCCAATATCCATATTTGCTAGAACCCTCCTATTAATAATTGGTGCAAGATGAACACTAATGGTGTTGCAAGAGACAACCTAGGTAAGGCAAGGTGTGAGGCCCTTTTGAGGAACCATAAAGGCAAATGAATGGTAGGCTTTGCTAGAAGAAGCATTTTTTATTTTGTATTTCCTACGAAACTCTGGGGAGTGTCCACTAGGCTCCAAATTGCTTGCACCCATGGTTTTAGGAGGATTATTATTGAGTGCGACTCTAGTGCTATAATCCAGTACTCAGCAACAAAAGCCATAATCAATATGAAGCTACCCTTATCAGAAGAATCAGTGAGTTGCTAGAAAGAGATTAGGACATTCAATTTAGTTTCATTTACAGGGAAAGAAAACAATGCGTTGACTGGTTGGCCAACTCTTCTTTGGAAGGGAACTATGACACTACTATTTGGAGCAACCCTCCTAGTGGTATTAGGGGATGTTTGCGCAATAATGTAATTAGGATATTTTACCCCTGTTCTGTCTTTGTAATCAGTTAGTCTTCTTCTAAGCTTTATAGCCCTCGTTAAATACCCAAAAAAAAGGAGAGTTCTATAGGTAAAAAACAAATAAGCTATATTGGTGACATGGATAAAGACAGTACAAGGCAGCTACTAGTATATTCCTATCACATGTGTGCAACTCATATCCAATGACTAATTTGTTGTACCATTTATTTGTTGGGAAAATGCCCTTATATATATATATATATATTGAGTAAATTTTTAGTTATTCTTGCTTCTTTTTTTCTTGTTATTACAAGTTATAAATTGGCATAAGGTGGATTCTCATATTCAATCATTGGTTAATGTAGTTGATATAGTTGAATTTAACCACATTATATAAATGTGGTTAAATGCAAAAAAAGATGTTGCTAAGTACTACCTCTATTTCCTCTACTTCTCTCGGACTCCCTTCTCCAATGACAATTCACTGGGGTTTTTCCATGCGTTGCCACCTTCACAGCACTCTCTTTTCTCTGCTTTGAGCTCATCTTTCATCTGTACCTGCTCAACTGCTACAGTCCCATGAGCTCTGTCGTGTGAACTGACATCCAGCCACCACGGACGGTGTCAACCGACTCTATTTCTCCACCGCCTCTTGCTCCAGTGTTGTCACGCTGCGACTGTTCAATGACTCGAACCTGAAAGCTGCTTCAGCAGTAGGCGAATTGGGTCAAGCTCGGGCCCCTGATGTACCTCCACTTGAATATCTACCTATCTCAAATGTCACAATCCGCCACACAACACAAGGATCATTCTTTCTTCCAATTCACAGCAAACCTGGGATATCTGGCCACAACAACCCCAACACCAAACACATGCACAAGACCTTGAAACAAGTTATTAGTTAGTTTCACAACTCTTACTGACTTAAGATAGACAAAAAGAATTAGAAACATGACTAGTAATGAATGTCATGCATCTTCACTAATTTCATCAAAGGTAAACAAATTGATTCATAATTTCCATTGTATATTGTGTTTCCTCTCTCACAAAAGTTTAAAAAGACCAATTGACTTTCCAAATTGAATTGCTTTTTCCTTTAATTAATCTTCTTTTGTGATGATTCGCTAGAATATTGCTAGCCATTCTTTATCGTCAACATCCATGGCGACAAATCAGAAGAAGACCATAGCAACGATTTCCACAACTTTCAAATGGACAGGTACTGTCTGAATCAAGGTGGTGTTAAAAATGTTATGTGGCTTGTTCTGTAATGGTGGGTCCAAGAGGCAGAAACAGAGTGGCACAAAAATAAATAGGAAAAAAGCAATTTACCCCCCCTGAACTTTTGGTCTTGTGCAATTTAGACCCTGAGTTTTTAAATTTTGCAATGCGACCCCTTGTACTTCCCAAATGGTGCAAAAGAGACCTTTTGTTACACAAATGTTAAAAGGGACAATTAAGTTGGCATGTGCTTCTCACGTACAGACATATTTGGACAAAAATACCTCATTCTTAACTCTAATTTCCAATCCCTAATCCCTCAACTCACTTTTCCTTTTTCCCCAATCTCTCAACTCATGCCTCCCCTCTTGTTAATGCCAAAGGAACTAAAAAGACTGAAAGCCAAACAAATTAAAATCTAATCCTAATTTCATTTCAGCATAAGGAAAAGAAAACAGCACAAAAGCACCGGGATGAGGTGGCGGCGATGGTGATGACTGCAGGGAGCAGCGGCGTCGTGGCAGAAGACAGAGGGAAAGGAGACTTGTGGCTTCATGGTAGGAAGCACAGGGAGAGGAAGGGTCAACGACGGAGCTTGCGTTTCGTGACAGTGGCGTGCTAGCTCGTAGCAACGTCAGTCCAAGGAGGAGGACCACCATGGACGGTAGCGCTGGTTGTAGATCACAGCACCTTTGGTTGCTTCGGGCTTCACGATTCTAGTGGGCTCCGCGGCTGCTGTCGCACGACGGTGCTCGGCAGAGGCGGCAATGATGCGGCATCAACCGCACGGTGCAGATGATGGTAGCGGCGACGAGGTTCAATGGTGGCCATGGCGAGATTCGCGAGTGGCCCTGTCTCTCATTCTCTCCCATTTTTCTTGATGAAATGATGCAGGTGATGGAATGGTTGTATAGTGTAAAAAGGAAAGGAAAAAAAAATGGAAGTGGAATAAGCAAGTGGTCTTCGCTGGTTGTACTGGATTAGATTTGAACAAAATAAGCAAGCAAGAGAAAAGGAGAAGCGTTTTGGACCAAGAAGGGAGGTGTGAGTTGAGAGATTGGGGAAAAGGAAAAGTGAGTTGAGAGATATTGGAAATTTGAGTTAAGAAAGGAGTATTTTTGTCTAAATATGTCTGCACGTGAGAAGCACATGCCAACTTAACTGTGTCTTTTAACATTTGTGTAACGGAAGGTTTCTTTTGCACCATTTGGGAAGTACAGGGTGTTGCGTTGCACAATTTGAAAACTCAGGGTTTAAATTGCACCAGACTAAAAGTTCAAGGGGGTAAATTACTTTTTTCCCAAATAAATATGTGGAAGCGTAAAAATAAATGGCATCAGAAATTTACGTGGTTCAGCTTAAAGTCTATGTCCACCGGCGAAGGCGACAACTAAATATTTCACTATAGAAATATGATGGAGATACAAAATATGGATACACTCTACTCAAACCTAAGTTCCCAATACACTCAAAATATCTGACAGTATTTTCTTAACAGTATATACACTCAACACACGAAGAGAAGTAACTACAAAATCAAACTAAACTTCTCTACTACAATATGAACTAAATGAACTTGGAATGTTAGATCACTCTGTTGGTTGTTCTCGTTGTATTGTCCACTCTCCCATGCTTCAAACAACGCTCTATATATAGAGCTTTTAGAGACAAAGTTTCAACTTGTCATTTAATGCTCCAACCACTACAATTAATGCTTATGCAATTTTGTCAAAGAAAAGCACATGAGCATTTGTCAATTAATCCACACTTTGGTTTCGCATAGTCTTTGAAATAAATGCAATTTGGAGGCATGCATAATATAGGTGCATATAGCTTGCCTTTTGTGGCCAATAAAAACAAGCCACCGTTGATCTAAATGACGTTGTTGAGCTAACAGAGACATGTCATGGACATGCGAAGTCACCTAGGCAATTGCATCACCGGCATTGACCAACCAAGGTGTTGTAGTTTAATCGCAACTAATAACCACCTAATTCATCACATTTTCGAATTGAAATTATGCTGCGCAATTTGGTACATGTTCTTAAGTGCTAATTTAAGCAAGCAACTAGAAAAGGTATTTGGAGGACAGGCATCAAATATAATTAATTAACAAGTACTGGTACTGTGACAATACTTACATGTAGCTCTTGAGTGTAGCGCCACACGTCAATAATATAATGCATGTAGCTAGCCGTCTCTGGTTGGCATAGTTACGTTGAAGTTCGAATATTGGGTGGAAATATAATAATATCTTTCGCATTTAGAAACAAAATAATAAAAAAAGAAAAAGTGAAGATAACTTTGAATGCATTAAATTGTGGGAGAATAATTACTTATGATGTGTCAATCGGAGATTGATTAAGCACTACTGAAGATAGCTTTCCCTATAGAAGTTATCAAATTAACCAAATTTTTATTTGTGCATATTAATTCTTCATTGACGGTGTGTTGATGGACAAGCAAGACAATGCATGCAATTATAATGCAAGTCACTTTTTTCAGCGCTCATAACAATATCGTTCAGCGCTCAGGAATAGTGTGGACACAGTTTACATAACGTCACAAAAAGGCGTCTCTTTAGAGTTTCGAATTGAAAGCTAGCTATTGCTGCTGCATGCACTTTCCCAGTAAGGGAGGCCATACTCCAACTTTTGTTGTTGTCGACTAGTGTTGTGCTATATATACACTTTATTACTACTAGCTTCTACCGGTTGGCGTGACTCCGTGCTTTCACGATGAACAAGTACAAAAAGTTAGTAACAACGCCTTTTTTTTCTTTTTTGTTTTTCCCTTCTCTCTGTCCCTCTTTGAATTTGAAAAAACTTGAGGTCACTTGTCGAGTTGTTAAAATGGAAATCTATAGCTAATCTGCACACTCATGTGTACAAAGAATATAATCATGCACATGAGACAATGATAAATGTTTATGGACCACTTGATCTTTATTTTTCCGCTTTCAGTGGTGAGAAAACACCAAATATCAGTAGTTGTTTTATTTAAGAGAAATATTTAAATGGATCGAGAGTAAGAGAAATCACTTGTTCTGATCCATTTATTAACTGACGCATAAATTTTATGAGTTATTATTATCTTTCATTTTCTTTATATGTTTACTACAATAGTTAATTTATCCGTCAATAAATAAATCAGATTAAATATTTTGTCTTTGTTCTAAAATCACCTAACAAATTTCTCTTCATTTAGTACTTTTTATTTATTGTGTTTGGTTTCTGCCACGAGGGGTCCGAGATATGGAGTAGCCAATAGCCTAATACGTCATCAGTTGAATACAATAAATGATAAGATAATCACCTGGATGCTTTGATTATGTATTGGTATGCTAATTTACTCTTTAATTAAGCTTTAAATTAATTTGATGATTGCCATAATCACGGAATAATCCAGGATGACAGAAGCAGTGCGCATGTTTGTAACTACTACTTTTTTTTTTTTTTAAACCTTTTTTTATAAGAGTAATAATATGTGTATAACACAATTATATAACATTCATACAAAGTGGATATAAAATAAAGAATGTGATGAACCTATTTCAATTTTTTATTTTTTAAACCCACCATTTTTTTTATATCTATATTATATAAATATTATATAATATTATTATACACATATCTTATTATTTTTTGATAAATACTTTGGAAGTTGTATATGCTTAACTCCACTACAATGGATGTAAGCAACACAATCATGGTATTGGTAGCGATGTGACACTGAGGACGGTAATGATGGTACACCATCATTGATGAGTACCCAACAGGCGAAATTTTAAATATTCATACAAAAAAGCGGCTTACACATGCTACTTTCATTATCTTCACACGATATTTACTGTTAGTTATCTTCTTTTTTTTCATTTTCTTTTTATCCCATCACTTATCTTAATAATAAGGAGTATGTTTTCTTTTTCAATTAGCATTTATGTGATTATATGCAACATTACATTGTTTTGCCTTATTATATTTTTCAGTATAGTTTATGTAATTTTGTTAGATGACCACTTCTGTCATCTTAAATTACACTTATGTAAGTTTGCACGTCTTGAAGAAAATTCCTTTTTGTTGATACGATTAGAAGAATCCCCACCGATCCATGAACCCTACAACCAATCCCTGATCGACTTCCATTAGCATGATTTAAATTTCAAAGCAGTTTGGGTGGGCACATATCATATACCCATGTTAATTAGTTGTGTCTGAGGTAGAGGCCTCTGTGCCTCTGCCTTTTATTATTTGTTAACCAAATTTGTCATCATAGAAAGTGTCACTTTACATGCATGCAAACATGAAAAAGCAATCACACAATTATTCCATTTCACGTTTCACTATTACGCCTTACTTAATTATAAAGGTATTACCAGCCACACATATTTAATTTCAACAGGAGAAATTCTTAATTACTTAGGATTATGAAAGTTCCCATGTGACTCAAGCATCACACGTCTTATTCTAAGTAATTGAACCGTGTTTGTTTATATTTTTTTCCTTCTGTGTCTAACGGTGTACTCATTTATTTATTATAATTTGGTCGTTGTTTGTGTTTTCCATTTCTTGAATTTAATCTTTCAATTTATATATATATATATATATATATATATATATGAAAATGTAAATATAAACAAGTTTTCCTTCAATGACAAATACGTCTTTTATGACACTGATTATATTGTTCTTTTTGTCAGGAATCTAAATTAAACTAGCAGGATGCTCGGCATAAACACAAACACTCAAAACAACACACACAGATATACATGATAGAATAAATTATTCATGTAAGTTTCTATTCAAAGGATAAAATGACATTATCTACCAGTTCTTTAGGTGGTTTTTTACCCTTTTTAGTCTTAATTTGCCAGTTCTGACAATATCATTCTGTGTCATCAATATATTTCCCCACTTCGCAAAGGAAAACACCGACTTTTATCACGGATCAAATGAAGTGGCAGTTTGTCATTTGTATTCAGTTTTTTTCTATTCTTTTATCTTTGGTTGCTTTTTTCTCTTTTCCAATAGATACTAGGCAACTCAGCCGGGCACTATAATGTTGAGCATCCGAGCATCCAAGTAGGCATTGCTCCTTCCCAAAAGCGCATCTTTTAAACCTTAATAGCAGTCCAAACCTTCACAAATGCCTCCCAAGATACAGTTTAGGAAAAGGTTCAAAGATTGTTCCTTAATAAGGTGTATTTATAAAGTAACTTCAACTTTAAAAATCAATTTCACTCTACCAAAATTTGTTCCTTCATCTTTTGAACTTTAATTTATTGGTCTTTCACTTTCTTCTTCTTACCTTTTTCTACTAACTAATCAAGCATTTGCCTTCAAGTTTAATTCACTACTTTTATTATGACATTTTGTTCAGCACATGCAACCTATAATATGAAACCTTTGACTTCAAGTCGTGGGAATAACAAAAGTGAAAAGAAGCAAAATAAAGCCGGAGAGGTTGGCCTTTGTCTTCCCGCCCCTTCACATCTGAAAGGAAGCAGAAACCCCTTTGATTCACATGAAGGTACAAGCCTATTATGCAAAATGGCATTATCAATTATCAGTTACTCTATAATAGCATGGGATAAAATAAAATATCTTTGCTATATATTACCGCGTACACAACTGCAGCTAGTAAAGGATATATTTAAGGACCAATTAGGACAGAAACTACTGCTATTATTGGCTTATCGATTGTGAGGGTTTATGCTTCCCCACGGTATCTTTGCATTTTTTGGGTACAAAACTACCAAGTACTATACTATATTCATGGTTGCGTACAAATGTGAATTTATAAACATTGCCTTTAAACTACTTTCTATAGTTTGTTTATAGCTATCAAGGCAAAAAGTTTGTGCCACTAATAAATATTTTTTACAAATTTTATTTAGTGTTGTGCAACTTTAATTTGATATTTGCTGATGCTTATCCATGTACAAGAAAAAGAATTTGATGAAGTGTAAGAATATATGAGTTTTAAACTTCTACGGTTTTTTTTTTGGAACTTTTGATGGTTGAAATCCAAAAAAAAAAAGTGAGTTAATAAAAGAGCAAATCCCCAAGTTAATCTCTGACAATTTTAGTGTTCGACAAGTTAGTCCCTAACAATTGAAAAATGTCAAGTTAATTCCTAAAAATATCAAAAGTTGGACACTTAGTGGTTTTTGGATGGAAAACATTAACGGTATTAGTAATAATTTTATTATTGAACAAATTCTTCTCAAATGTCATTTACACAATAATAATAATAATAATAATCCCTATCTCTCATTCCCTTCCTTCCTTCACTCTCTCCATTCACACCACCGCAACCACATGTGTTGACCTAGAAAAGAGAAAAATCAAACAAACACTTAGACTAACCACCAAAAAGAGAGTAAAGAGACTAAACAATCTAATTCCCAAGCCTAGTTGGTTTCAACACATAAGAGTAAAAGGAAAATAGAGCAATATTCATGATGAGGTGGTGGCGGACAAAGGGAAACTAGGGAAGGCCCGACACAGTGCTATCCATCATAATAGTCATTTGTGTTGGCCTGGGGATTGAAGGCACAGGGCGGAGGCAAAAGAAAAGGTTCTGTTGCCACCGGCGACAATGGTTAGGGCTTGTAGTGGCTTTGCTGTGACAGGTAATGGTCTTGGTGGGTGGCTGTAGTGAAGGTTCTAATATGTGGTTGTAGTGGGGGTAACTAGACTGATAAAAGGGGGATGTGTGATGATTGTGATAGGTGTTGATGATGGATATGATTTTTGTAGTTTAAACGCTCACAATCAAAGGTTGATGAAGGGTGAAGAATTATGGGTGTGGGTGGTGGTGCTGTGATGACTTTATTGGTTATTGTGCATGGCTAGGCTAAGGCAAGAGGGAGTTATGCGGTGATGTCTGAAGATATTGATGGTAGCCTTGTTGGTTAATACTGGAAAGAGGTGATGAAGGGTACACATGAGATGGTGGCTGTGATGGTGGTGGTGGTGGTGGTGATGATGAAAAGGATAAAAGATAAGGGATGGAGATTTTTTTATTTTTTGTGTGTAAACAACAATAAGGACCAATTCATCCGGTAATAAAATGGTCACTAACACCGTTAATGTTTTCCATCCAGGAATCTCTAACCGTCCGACTTTTGATATTTTCAAAGACTAAATTGATACTTTTCAATTGTTAAGAACCAACTTATTTGATACTAAAATTTGTTAGCAACTAATTTGGGGATTTATTTGTTAATAAAGTAACTTACCCAACTCGTGGCCTAAGTTAGAGTAGGCTAATGATTTGGAAACAGAAATCAAAATTTTCACTTTCGGCTTTTTTAGTTAACAAAACCAAATTTTCGTTTTCCGTGTTGTTAATTTTAGGTCACGATATGTTAAAATCTTACAGTGAAATCAGCCCCAGCCCAATAAGCTACACTCTCTGTTGTACTTTTGTTGACCGATCTCGGCTTTGAATCAAAGTCCAGTTAGTAAACAAAAAATTGAGTAAACCCATTAGTGTTGAAAAATTAAAATCTTATAAATTAATCCCTCAAAAATAAAAATATATTTTATGGTCCTTTACAATTAAGAATATAAAACAGGTTAGTCTCTCAATATTTTTAGAGAATTTTACGAAATTGATCTCGACAATTTGTAAAACAATTTTAATTAATCCCTAACAAAAACAAATAAGACAAATAAGCCTATATAGATTAGTTTGTCCTATATTGTCAATTGTGAAGGACCATAAAATGTGTTAATTTTTTAGGGATCAAGTAATTGTTATACACTAATAATATAAAGTATTTTTATATTGTCAACCAATAAAAAGTTGACAACTCATCCATTTTGTGTAATTTTTTAAATTTTGAATTAGACATAATGTTATAATAGATCCTATGGTAATTTTTTATTACTTGACGGTATAAAAATGATTACACTGTTAGTGCATGACAATTGCACTCTTATTTTTTTAGGGATCAATTTAAGTATTCACTGAAAAAATTTGGACGTGTCCCGCAGCATCAATGGCACAGCTAATGCAGTTCAAGGTCCATAATGACTAATGAGCATTGTCCCACTAAAAGAGCCCATAATGAAACAGATTTGGGTTTTGTTGGTTTTTTATTTCTTTTCTTTTCAGGATGGTAGCTAACAGTATAAGACTTTTTCCAAAGCGTAGTCGATAAAACTTTTTTAACTACAAAGGCTTAGTCCTTAACGAGTTAAAGACACAAAAAACAATTGCATTTTAACAAAACAAAATTTTAAGAATAAAAAATTCTTCTCAACTCTTTCAATTTCGTGGTGTAAAGGAGACTTGATAAAAACTATACTCATTCCAATATATATCTGGTGCTGTACAGTATACATAACTCAAGAAAGGTTGTCAATATCAACATGTGTGCAACCAGAAGCAGTATGTGTGGAATGGGCTAATGACAATAACTAAGTCACGAGTATTATGTTATACAGGGGTGAAAAGTGTAGCTAAACCTTGATCCACTGTTATCTGAAGTTTATCATAAGCCATCAAAGCCTTCTCCTCACACTTGTAAGTTCCTTTCCCCCTTGCCAGAATCTCACCATCTGAATCTATGATCCCTCCCTTCCGTTGGTTGTTGGTGCGTGGGCCAGGTTCCAAGACGAAAGCTTTCACCTGCAAATCGTTGCAAGATACATAAATTAACTTATTTTGTTCATGCAAATAAACCAATGCAGAGCTCACAGTAACTGTTACAATATATATATATATATACTGAGACAAATTGATGATGATGACACCTTTAGGTACGTGACATATGGGGATTTTACATGACCTCCCTTATTCAATTCTGTCATCATTAACAGCAATGGTAACCTTGGGCAATTCTGGGTAATGATCAAGTCTAGATAACCATCGGAGAACTGCATTTACCACATTATAGTAACAAAAGACTTGTAAGGCTCAACCTTGAAAAACAATACCTATCAATTATAAGTAAAAATGCTTACGAAAAAAAAAAGAGGAAGAGAGAATCAAAATTTCCATAAGCGTGCTAAATACTGGAAGCAACAAAAATGAGTTTAGAAATTTATTCTCAATTTGGCGGCTAACTTTTATCCTTCAATTACCATGGCCATTATTGTTATATCATCATGCCCATTTCAATTCTTAGAAGTATAATTATCAACAGCAACATTCATTAAAATCAAGCAAATTAAGATGCAAATAATCATTGCTCATAGCCTCATTGTTTGTGTAACACAATCCATGTGACACATTTGGAATCGAATTAATAAAGAATTGATCCTACTAATGGTGCCATTGCTACCATGGAAGCTATAGGAAATATTTCCCATTATAATGTTTGTGGCTTTTTACAGGGAAGGGAGGGCTTGTAATGTAAAATTTAAAAATCTTACAATACAAGCCTTTCGTTCCCATCATCTCCCTTTTAAATTCCAAACTCACAAATATACTCTAAGGAAATATAATGCGTATAGAGTAAAACAATATAGTTAAACTATTAAACACACAAAACCAACCTTTGCATCAGGTGCTGGCATGGTATCTTCGGCACCCCATGGAACATTGTGAAGCCAGACAGAGATAAAGGGTCCATTTATAACTCTCCATTCCAGGCCTTCCATGTGTAATTCAGGCCCTTCATAGCAAAGCTTCTGTAACTTAACATTTTCACTTATGTTGCCTTTGCTAGTGGTTTCGCCAGGGTAACTTGTGGGTTCCCCGTAAGCTTCAAACCCAGGTGCGGGCACAAAAGAAAGACGTCCAGTGTATTGCCTCAATTTGAATAATCGAAGGAGAGCCTAAAACAGGAAAGCATTGAATAAAGAAAATATTAATGACTAACTTCAATCAGTTATCTGTCTAACTAATTGCAAACAAGTATGACAATGCAACTCAAAACCTCAACAAGAAGCAAAGTGAGAAAAGCATGGTTGTGTCAAATCTTATACTTTAAGGTCATAACAAATAGGTCAGAATCACCCTTCAAAACAGAACTGAACTAAACGAGGGATTAAACTATAAGAAAGAAAACGTCTCTATAAAGAAGGCAAAGCCTCCTCATAAACAAATTCAGACTGTAAAATACCCAAACTAAAATGCATGAATTGTGATTCAAAACATACACACAAATCAATGAAAAAAGAGCATCGTAAATAAACTAGTCACAATTATAAAATGGCTTACTAACATAAAAATCTAGACGAGCACTTCCCATCCACCTATACTTTTCAGACTCAATATCAATATCTGCCACCAGACCTGAAATAGAACAATATCTTTAATGGATATCATATTGTCATTAATATGTGATGCAGTGCCCTCCTACGCTCTATCAATATGTCAGAGTGAATATCGCAGTCAGAACCATATTCAGACATTACTCTGGGATAAATTGACAAAGAAAAGAATAACAGGAAACTATCTGCCTAGGTGCTTTAGCATATCTGCTACCACTTTATTGGCAGAATCCAATATATGGTTGAGAGTAATTACCCCATGCAAGCATCAATATACTGAAAAATCTGGTTTCCCCTTGTGTGATTGTAGCCACATCAAGTGATCGCTTATGGCCTGTCATTGTTAAATATAAATTTCATAACAGCATGGGAAAAAAATATTGGCTATGATTTGACATGTTTGAATGACTTGATTAAATGGATTAAAACCTCGAATAATGGCAAGAACGGCATTAGCTACTTTACAAGGATCACCAACTGAATCAAGAAGAGATTTTGCCATGCCATTTCCAGTACCTTCAAAGCATGGAATAACTTTTTAGCTTGGCATAACTAAATTTGTATAAGTATACATACACCCAAATCTACAAAAAAGAAATAAACGGTGTGAACGAAATCCAGCAATTACTACTAGCTCCATCACACCATTCCTGATAAACAATCGTTCCCCAATAGCTTCATGTCCCAGTCCCACCCTTGCCCAGATACAATTCAAAGTAATAAAGTCAAATTAGATAAAGTACTCACCTGCGGGAACTACCCCAATGGGCATCTTTATTGCAGTTTGCCAATCCTCTCTTTGTAGCAGTCCATTTACAACCTACTAAAATGTGCTATGTTTGTAAGATTAGGGAAAAAAATAAAATAAAATAAAGAACAAAGACGACAATGTCATAAGTGAACCCGTGCAGAACTGGTATACAATGCTCATGGTACAGGGCAATTACTCCAACAAGTGAAGATGGCAATGAAACTAACCTCAACCAGAATTCCATCTCCGCTAACACAAACAACCCCATCATACTTGGTAATATCCAGCGAAAGAGCAAGTTCCTTGGCATGGAGCTGATGCCGTGTCTCTGAGGAATACAATACAACATAAAACAAACTAAATCAACGAAACAAACGAAACCATTTTTCAAAAAAAAAAAAAAAGGAAAATAGTAATAGCAATAAATGAAACGAGGTTGAAGAATGAGAGCACCTTGGACAGTAAGTTGAATTTGAGCATCCTCAAGAAGAGGATTCACTTGCTCCCAATAAATCGTTTTAGCAGATTTCTTCCCACCAAACGGGTTCACCAAAACAAACAACCTCTTCGGTCGACCTAAAAACAGAAAAAAAAATAAATAAATAAAAGACAACGCAAGCTCCACATTTTAGAATTCAGAAAACAACACAATCATATTTTATATCATCAAATTATAAAATTATAATATTTAGGTAAAGTTTTTTGTTTTCTTACCGAGAGAATCAATGAATTCACGAAGCTTTTGACACCAGAGAGTATGGGATTCGTGGGAGGATGGCTGAAAGACGACGTCGTTAGTGACGAGTCCACCGGTGACGCAGCAACCATCTCCGACCTCGACAATGGTCTTGAGTGTGATGTTAGGGCCCTCGGCGACGAAGCCGAGAAGTTCCTTCTCGATGGAGATACAGCGTTGGAGTCCCTCCGACCACCAGAGCCTCCCGTCAGGGAGGAGAGCGAGGGGCGTGACGGCGCCGTTGACGGTTACTCGGTCCGAGATTAACGGGCATTGGTGGTGTTGCTGGTGGTCGGATGGGTCCATCTCAACAAGACCGATCGAGTTGAGAATTCAATTCTGATGGCTCAGAATTGAATGAATGAACGTTGCAGAGAGAGAGAGAGAGAGTCAACTAAACCGGTGGGACCGGTTTGATTCTGATAAGAAGTTGCCAGATAAGCGGAATAAACCGGGTTTTGACGTTGGACAAGTTTGAGGGAAACGCGCTAAAATTGGAACAGTACGTAATATTGCTGCTGCTTTGCTGGATTTTCTTGGGTTTGACGCCAACCATGTTAACCCCTTACGACCCCATCTGACATCTCTCAACCGCCTCTGTTTCTATAAAAGCAATAATGTGGGCTTTCACTTAATGGGCTGAATCTGTTCCAAGACTTATGGGCTTTATTTTGCGTTTGTTTTTGAGTAATACTGTAATAGTCTTTATAGGGCAGGGTTTGGGCTTATATTGGCACTGTGCAGCTCAATCAACTTTCCTCTGTTTGGATCCGAAAAAACTAGATGACCAAAAAAAAGGATTCGTCGGTTTTGTCATGTGCAAGCCTCATAAAGACCAAAGAAAAAGTTAGACCCCAACCACCCCCCCAAAAAAAAAAAAAGCAAAAGAAGACTAAACAAAAAGTATTATCCTTCAAAACGAGCCTCGCACTCCAACAAAATTAATAAAAGACAAATGAGCCTCACACAAAAGTCAACAGAAATAAAACAAAAAATTCCTCGAAAAATAAAAAAGAAAATTATCACAAAAAAAGGAATATTCTGATACTTGTTGTTTGAGGTGTGACCTTTCAATGAGCTACACGGTGACATATCTCCTTTTGTTTCACAGATTAAGAAATTTAAAATAGAAAATTTTATATTAAAGAATGGAATTTTTTTTTAAATTTCAAGATAATAAATACATTAAAAAACTTAAAAACCTCGGTTCTTATAATTTCTTGACAAGCGCCCATAGAATAACCTTTTGCTTTTCTTTCCTTTTTATGTAATGAGAAATGAAGCACATATTAACATAGACACACGACATGGTAGGATATAAGAGACATGTCAGAGTTCAAAAATTATAGGACAATAACATAATATATATATATAATTAAAATGTTTAAAGAAGATTATACATTATTTAAATTATTATTTATATAAATTTTACTTCTATTTTATTTTTCAAAAAAAAATTAAGTGTTATTTTTCTTTTATAATCTTATGTATATTATATCTTTTTATATTAGAATAAGAAAAAATTAAATTTTAAATTATATATATATATATATATGATTAGTGTTTGGTTTTTGCTTTGTTACCCACCAAATTATAGGGGTACCAGTACCTTGTGCATGTTTCAATCAATGATTGGTTATTTTATATTAAAATTTTAATATAAATTTTCATAAAAACCGCTTTACTATTTTGTTAAAATTGTGTTATTATTATTCCCTTAACTTCTTCAATTTTGAAAAATGACCCCTTTAAACCGGTAAACACTAAATCACGTCCTCCTCTCCTTCAACCGGGTCACAAATTATGTTTTCATGACTCTTACCCTACTCCCACACCAGCAATGTCATCGCAGAACAATGTGTCCTCCTTTACTACTTGATGGAAAAGAAGGGAAATAATTTGGGTGAACTCATCACTGAGCATATGAGAACTATACTTAACAGGAATGCCTCTCTGCCATACCCCTCCCTAGTTACTGCCATGGCCCTTCAAAAAGGGGTTGTCATAGATCCAAATGAAGAAAAAGTGGAGGGACAACCCCAATCTGTGATGATGCCATGCACACAACCATCCAGAAAAATCAAAGAAAGTTGAAGCAGGATCACAACACTTGCACAGTTGTTAGAGGCCCAGGCGCCCCGCATCAAGATATGTATGTTTCGTAATCTTGCAGAGGAAACTAAGAAAGAAAAAAGCATGATCAACAGTGGTGTAGTGAGGGCAAATAATGCTGCAAGAAACGTTCCTTATGATTGACATGAAAACGGTTACAACATTTGGGGGTTTGATAGAATTTTAAAGAGTTTTTGGTTAAATTTCAAATTTGAAAAATAAGGTTCTAAAATAAGCAAATATCAATTAACTAGTAAATCATTTAAATCCATCAAGAGAGTGAGGGTACCAGTACCCAAAAAAATTTTGGGGTACCGGATAAGCCACCTTAGTGTTTTATTACTATATCATGTAAAACCCAACATGAATGTGTGTCGCGCATAGACGTAGTATTCAAATGGTTTCCGTTTCATAGGTAATTAGTAATCCCCGCCTGCTGCATCACCTCACGTGGCAAATCCCTTTAAATATTGACGAAAAGATTCGTACAATAATCAAACGGCCCAAACCTCGGGATCTTCTGCAGCCGCACGATCCAAGTCCCACCGTCCATTCCAACTGTCCTCAGAGATTCGCAAACCGTCAAAGCCATCACTCACACCGTTAGCCCACCAAAAAGAAATTAAAAAATGAAAAAAAAAAGAAAAATTTAAACACTCTATTTGTTCCTCAAATTTTTTTTAGTCTTGTTATTTTGTTAGATTATTTTATTTTTGGTTTAATTTTGATGCAGTGAAGATGTAAAACTCATATATATTGTCATTCAATCAAATCTTTTCTTTTGTATGACTTTTTTAAGTAGGGGTGAAAAAGTAACCATATTTATTAATGTATTATTATATGATTGAATGACTTTGTAAAACTTTTTTACATTGTCCATATATACCAATTAAACCCTTTTTATTTTTCAAAAAAAAAATTAATCTCATAGTCCCTCAACATTGAAAATGATGAACAAATTAGTCATTTTATTAGTTATTTGATAATGGAAATATACATACAGCATAGTACAATAATTATCTACCATTAAAACGTTATATGCAAACAAAATGAAGCTGTTTAAAAACATTTTACATTTATTTTGGTGTTTAAAATTATAAAAAATAAGTCATTTTATGACTTATAATTGATATTTAAATTACTCATTTTGTGAATTTTAACCACAAAATATCACAAAATGAGTTATTTTAAAATTTATTCTCAATTAACGTCCTGAGCATAGTATTGAAAATCGGCTTGGGCCGGCCGGTTCGACTGGAAAACTTGTGAACCAGTCATAAAACCAGTTAGATTCACTATTTGGATCGACTACACATCAAAACCGGTGATCCGGTGCAACCCGGTTTGACTCGGCCGATTTTCAAAAATTGGATCGAGTCTTTTTTTTGTTTGCTTTTTTTTCAGTTTGGCTAAACTACATCATTTTTCAAAGCCTTAAAAAAATTATTATCTGATTTATGGAAAAATGCAATAACTTTATTTGTATTGTCACGACTTATAAATTTTTTATGTAAAATTTTGTGAGTTTGATTGTGTAATTATGCTTTGAACTTGTCAATTGTAATTCATGATTATGAAATGTGAACAATATATAGGAATTTATATTATTTATTTATATTTTTATATTTGGACTCCTTAACGAGTGTTAAATTATTAATTAGTTGTCATTTCATTATATTTTATTTAAATCATATATTTTTTTGTATAAATCTTATTTAATTAGTTCAATCAATGACCTACCAGTTAAATGAGTAACCCAATGACCTGATGCCTAAATCGAATTGACCACCAAATCAAATTTAAAAACTATGGTCCTAATAATAGATTAATATATAATTTTATTAATATTTAACACCAATGTATACTATTATTAAAATAATGGGGAATCATGAGTTTAGTTTTAATTTTTGACGACTCGTAAACTCTTCTTTGACGACTCGCAAACTCTTTTTTGTTTGTTTGGTTCGTGGGATAACAAGGAAAGTGTCTGTCAGGTTGCAAAACAGCGTTGAAACGAAGGGGAGGAGAAAATTCGCAGACACTTCCCCGAAATTTCTGAGATTCTGAACTTTTTTTCTTTGGATTTTCAGACTTTCTGCTTTTCTATCCACTCGGAATCCTCGGCACCACTACTTCACTCTCTCCCTCTTTATAAGACGATTCGCACGACGAAATCTGCCAGCCACCGCTCCCTGTTTGGATGCTTTTCAAACGAACGAAAAGGCAAACCAACCGCAAACTTTTCATTCCTGAAGTGAGTACGATTCAGTTATATTTCTGTGAGGGAGAGAAGAGAAGAGGAGTGTAGCTTAGCTGTGTGGGGTGGTGGGTGGTATTTTCATTCTTTTTTGTTTCACTTTCTGAGCAAGCAAACACGGGGAGGTTTCATCAGTGACAGAGAGAAAGTGTAACAATGCAAACGAGGTATTTGGAGAGATCCAGGGAGAAGCGAGGTTTGGAGTCAACTTCCGGTGATGAAGACCAGCCTCAAAGGAAGCGACCTGCTCTTGCAAGGTAGTAAATTAGTAATTGTTTTTCACTTTCTTCTCTGTTTTCTACTTTTTCATTCCATTTTTTTTTTGGCTTACTGTTTCTGTTTGTTTTGAGTTTGCTCTGATTTTATGCTCGAATCTGTTTAGCTGAAAAAGATAGTCAAAATGATAAATGGAAGTTTTTTCTTCTTATTTTTTAAGAAAAAAATGGTTATCTGTTGTCAACTTATTTGATTCTAGATGCTATTCTTTTCCTCTTTTTTTTCAAAAAATATATTAAAGAAGGAACATGAAAGCTCTGTTTTTATGGGAGTCTGCAACGTGTAAAAAATATTAAAAAAAAAATTGAGTTTTCGGTCACTGTTATGCAATATCCATATTTAGAAATATGCAGATTCATTCTATGTAACTGGTCCGAATGCGAAAGCCTTGCTAGGTTCATTGAAAGCAAGTTTTGTTGTCAATACAGAATTACACATGAACAATGTCCAGTTATTTATTTATACCAAATAAAAGCACTGTTTTTACGAATACTTCATTAAAAAAAAAAAATCTGAATTTAATGTTAGGCTTTTGTCTGCCAAGAGAGTTGGCTGCGTCCATGATGTGAGATAATTTTAAATATTAAATGTTCTTAAGATTTCTTATTGGCAGGTAATTGACAAGTTATGATGAAGATTTGTGTACAAACATTAGCAATGAGTGAATAAGACCTTTACTTAAATAAAATCATTCCCAAATATGGGTAATTTGATAGCCGCCATAGTTTACAATGTTATATTCTTATGTTGGACGTATCACATGTGGTAGGTACAGGTGTACTTGGTTACCATAATATTCGTACGTTGATTTGATGCCCTAGTTTGTTGATGAATGCATTTCTTCTTGTTCTTCATTTATTTACATCACTCTGCAGTGTAATTGTTGAAGCCCTGAAGCTGGACAGTCTGCAGAAACTTTGTTCATCATTGGAGCCTATTCTACGTAGAGTTGTAAGAAGTTTGAGTTCATTCCGCAATTAATCCTTAATATATGGCATCTAATAATTATAATTTAATGTTTTATTTACCTTAAGCTATCACTTGCATCTATCACCCAATCATCCCCTTAAACAGTATCAATGATGTGTAATCTTGCTTGGTGCTCAACAGGTTAGTGAAGAAGTCGAGCGTGCTTTAGCAAAGCTAGGCCCTGCCAAGCTTAGTGGGAGGTATCTTTCTATCCGTTCAGCTTGTTAAAACTGTGTTTTATATCAGGTGCTTTTGCATATCACGTGGTTGTTAAAACTATTCTTATCCTCATGCATTTGTTTCAATAATTTGTTTTTCTAATACTCAAAAGTAAAATACAGGGCTTCTCCTAAGCGCATAGAAGGCCGTGATGATAGCAATTTACGTGTACAATTCAAGACCAGGCTATCCCTTCCTCTCTTTACCGGAGGGAAAGTGGAGGGAGAGCAGGGGACAGCCATACATTTTGTTCTGATTGATTCAAACACAGGCCGTGTTGTCACATCTGGCCCAGAGTCATGTGCCAAATTAGATGTTATTGTGCTTGAAGGGGATTTCAATAATGAGGATGATGATAATTGGAGTGAAGAAGAGTTTGAGAGTCACATTGTTAAAGAGCGAGACGGAAAAAGGCCTCTTTTGACTGGTGATCTTCAAGTGACACTGAAGGATGGCGTAGGTACGCTGGGTGAGCTTTCATTCACTGACAACTCTAGCTGGATAAGGAGTAGGAAGTTCAGGCTGGGGCTCAAAGTTGCGTCAGGTTGTTGTGAGGGCATGCGTATTCGTGAAGCCAAAACAGAAGCTTTCATTGTTAAGGATCACCGTGGAGAATGTAAGTACATAACCTTATTGTTTCAGTGCTATCTTTCTGTCCAGGTCTTATTGTAAGGAAACATCTGCTTGATTGCAGTATACAAGAAACACTATCCCCCTGCCTTGACTGATGAGGTCTGGAGACTTGAGAAGATCGGCAAGGATGGATCTTTCCACAAAAGGCTGCATAAAGCAGGAATATTTACTGTTGAAGATGTCCTACGGCTAGTGGTCAGAGACCCACAGAGATTGCGAAATGTAAGAATACAGACACTTTCTCAGGGAGAGGGGTGTGAAGTTTATCAAATTGTTCAAATTGTTTTTCTCTGTTTTACTTGTTGATTTAAATTTTTTTATTTTTCCAAGTTTTTCATAGGTTAACTATCCTTGTGCAGATTCTAGGGAGTGGCATGTCAAATAAAATGTGGGATGTTCTTGTTGAGCATGCGAAGACATGTGTTCTCAGTGGAAAACTTTATGTATACTATCCTGAGGATGCAAGGAATGTTGGTGTCGTTTTCAATAACATCTATGAGTTGAGTGGCTTAATAGCCAATGATCAATACTACTCAGCTGATTCTCTCTCTGACAGTCAAAAGGTAAGCAAATCTGCAGAATAAATTTTGCATTTCTGTTTGGCTATACTGTTGGATTTTGATTTCTCACTCCATAGGCTATATATAATTAGCAGTTAGCTTAATATAAACGTACTGCTTATCATTATAGGTGTTATGAGACAAGGTGGGAAAATTTTCTCTTCCAAAAAAGGAAAATGTAAAACTTTAGAAAAGAATGTTCTTGATTAAAACTCTGAGCCAAGAAAAAGATGAAAGTTCTAAAAATGTGGATGGTCTCTGGTGTTGTAGGTTTATGTGGACGCATTGGTGAAGAAGGCATATGAAAATTGGATGCATGTTATTGAATATGATGCCAAGTCTCTCCTAAATTACAATCAGAATAAGACTTTGAACACCTCTCAGCCTCAGGCTCCAATGGGTTCCCATGATTATTCAAATTCAGACCCACTTGATCAGCAGATCTCCATCTCAAGTTTACCTGGCCCTGTGGCTACAGGGCAGCCTTCAATGGAACCAGGAACAACTGTTGGAGGTATATAGTTCTAATGTAGCAAGAGATGCAAAATGCCTTTGCAGCTGTTTTTAGTTTACATTATTATTTCCTTTCGTTTCCTACTGTATTTCTTTTCCTCTTTGAACGTAGTCTTACACCCACCACAATCCACAACGTTTCTCTTCTCAACTTACAAGATTCTTCACTGCCCTGGCCACCTACCCCTTCCCCCTCTCTCCGAAAACAATTTCATTATCTTCATTCTGATTAAGTTAGAAAATAGTACTTGGATTTTTGAGTGCTTGACATGATATTGGTATGGTAGGCTTGTTATGTCATATGTGTCACATTTTGAAAACATTACAAGGCCAATTAAATGAGTTGATTCCATACCACATCAACGTGTAGAATATTTTACTCATCTAGATGTTTGTCCTTAAAAGAATGCTCTCAGACGGCTAGCATTTATTGGTTGCTGACTCATACGATATGAATAATATGTGTGCAGGTTATCATGATGGTACAGCCACCAGATTCTCATTACAACCACAGAACGCTAATCTTAGTTCTTCTGTTCAGTATGATAATACTGCATTCCCACTACAAAACCAGTTGATGACTTCACAGCAGGCTCAATTCCCAAGAAGTGTAAATGGGCTGACTCTTGGTTCAACACAATCAGCCACTCCTGGATTCCAGAATGTGAGCATTTCTAATCCTACTTATAGAGGATTTGAATATTTCTCCCCAGAGGAGGAAATTCGTCTTAGAAGTCATGAGATGCTAGAAAATGAAGACATGCAAAATCTGCTCCGCATTTTTAATATGGGTGACCAAGCTCATACACCCTTTAATGCTGCTGAAGATGGGTACCCTTATTCTTCTGCTTACATGGCTGCAAACTCTATGAACTACAACTTTGGTGATGAGCAAAACCGTTCCTCAGGAAAGGCTGTTGTGGGTTGGCTCAAGCTTAAGGCAGCTTTGAGATGGGGCATTTTTATTCGGAAGAAGGCCGCCGAGAGGCGGGCGCAGCTCGTTGAGTTGGATGACTCATAGAATATGGAACTGGTGCCATAACTCATCATCTGTTATGATATGGATGATAACTTCGCTGACTATAGCACCAAAGGCTCCTTCCTGACATTCAGAATTGCTTTCATGCTGAGGTTTTACAGCATAAGCAAGGACATGAAATGTCAATTGAATTATTTGTTCCAACCTCAAGAGCTTCCACTGTGCCTTCATAAACAGCTGCATGGCAACCTCTGCCTGCACAGGAATGTCACTGCAGTGCAATAATAACTCTTGGATCTGTTTTACTCGTGTTGCTTCTCCACTACACATTCCTGTGTGCATATTGTGAAGACTTAACTGTCTACCTGGTTTAGACACAAGTCTGCAGCGGCTTGGAATTTGCAGGGTCTTGGTGTGGAATCTCGGAAAACTAGGGTTATTTCTTTAATTACTTTCAGCAGGATGTACTGAATTTTACGCTGTAGTTTAGATTGGATTCGACCTTACTTATGTGTTTTGTGTAATTGCCTTGTGAAACAATATTTATAATCATTAATCAATACGGAAGTTACTGTATTTGAACCGCTATTTTGCTTGTTTGCTTATGTTTCAACGGGCTTGTAAGTCTGCATGGCTCGTACTCTAGTGACACACATACCAAAAGTGACAAAGATTAAGATCTATTATATTCCTGAGTGAACAAATAAAGAAATCATGCTCACTTTTAAATGAGAATTACACATCTAGTGTTCCAACGTCATGACTTTTCAGAATGTCATGGGTCGTACGTAGTGTTGGGTTGGGCTCCCTTCCATGTGGAGAAAAGCCCAAACCGCCCAAGCCCACTTATGAGTCACTTACCTAATGATAGGAGTCAGCTAGGGTTGTCAGATGTGTGCTTATTTTGGTCACAATCCCGCAGCCACACAAAGTGAGAGAAGAGAGAAACAACCAAAACCCGTTTTTATTTTCCTTGTCTGACAGTCCCCGTAATACGGCAGTTACGAATTCGTTCACCGTTGGATCGTGCTGAAATTTGGACAGAAGGTTCGCAACAGGTGGTTCTTCATTCTGAACGGTCGGATCATTGAGCAAACGTCTGGAGTGTGAGATATTGCTCACAAACAGAGATGCTGTTTCGGTTTGCGGAATCAGCTTTTCTGGTTTAAGCTGTCACCGTAAATCACCGTTTGGGAAGTCGTTCACCGTTGGATCGGGCTGAAATTTGGACAGCAGCTTCCAGACAGGTGGTTCTTCATTCTGAACGGTTGGATTGTTGAAATAAGGTCCGGAGAGTGATAAACTGGTCTCGGACAGAAGCTCCAATTTTGGGGTATTTCACATTTTCTTGTTCTCAATTTTGTGAATTGGTGATTGGTTGGTTTAGATTGTTGTTAGCACGATTTGTGCATGTATTTGAGACTCTCTTGTACCTGTTTTGATCATAGTGGAGCTATTTCATTGGTCTGGACGACCCGTGGTTTTTGTCTCTCACATTGAGGGAATTTTTCACGTTAAAAATCTTTGTGCATTGTTCCGATTATTGTTCTGGTTAATTTGTGTTGATTGCTGCCAATATTTATTTCTTTAGAATTGTTGCTCCTCTTGTTCTTGCAAGTAGGGAATTGTGTGTTTAGTTCCCAACACGTAGGCCGGTCGTTATAGAGCCGAATTGCCTTGGTTATGTGATGGGTTTCAAGGTTATACATTTTCGATAAAGAGAAGTGAAAACAAACGTCAAATTTCAGTTTCTTCTCGAAGCGTTATTCAAGTCTCGTCTCAACCCACTCCTACTCTATCCACGAGTTTTAAAAATTGAAACTAGCGTCCTAACCACTCCGTGCCTTGTAGTCTAGTGACACACCCAAAAAGGGTCAGATTAAGACCTGTGATATTCCTGAGTGGACAAATAAATGAACAAATTACACTTACTTTTACCTGAGAATTAGACATCTACTATTGGAACGGCTTGGCTTTTAGGATGTCATGGGAGGTATCTAGACCAGCCCTTGTGGAGCCTAATTGGTTATGCGATCGGTTTCAGGGCTATTTTCAATAAAGTGAAACGAAAACAAACGTCAAATTTCAGTTTTTTTTTGTTTTAAGTCTTCCTCAATTCAAGTTTCAACTAGCAGGGATGGCAATGGATGGGAGTTTTATTTCAACCCCATCCCGCCTCGTGCCTTGTTACGCTAGCTAGTCTCGACCCGTTATTATACTAGAGTACTCTTAACTAGAAGAAGAATATACTTAATAATTTGAAGGGTAGATAAACAAGACTAATGTGATTGGTTTAAATTCAGCTTTAATAAAATATGGATAAAAATCAAGTTACTGGTGTAACTTTAAGCAAAGTTACACCAATTATAATTTTCAATGAAGCTATTTTTTTGTTGATCCAACCGTTGAATTATAATTACCTATCATAAAGATCATTTGTGTCAAATTTCATAAAAATTGAACATCAATAGCAATGCAATCATATAGCTCATATTTTTGTTTATTTTAAGTATATATATTATGTTAATTTTTATGTATATAAAAATTATGCCAAACAATTTTAGATTGATTTGAATTTTACAAACTTGATCTATACGATGTAAACTTTTAATCCAACGGTAGGTTTTGTAAAAATTTACACCAATAAAAGGTTATGCAATGGTGTAACATGAATACAAGGAAATGACCATTATAGCTATTAATTTTTATACAGAAAAATTATATTTTTAAATGAAAATAACAATTGTATTAAAAATTTGCATGAAATGAGTGGAGATAAATGGAATAGATTGTAAAGATATAATCTACTGTAAAAATTTGCGTCTGTTTTTTTCCTCAAAAAAGATCACACCACAAGGCATAGAACAAGAAAAAAAAAGGGAAGAAAATTATATATTTTTTGGTTCTCAGGATATCCACTATCAGATTGTAACATCCCCTGCTGCTTTATGGATTGACTACTGTCCCCACAAACCAACACGGGTCCTTTCAGCATGCTTTGTCCTCACTGACGCTTCTGGGAAAACTTCCCAGGAGGTCACCCATCCCAAAATTACCCCAGGTCAAGCACGCTTAACTATGGAGTTCTTTCAGTTTGGGCTACCGAAAAGAAGATGCATCTTGTTGGTATAGGTAGTACAAATCAATTCATATAAGCTCTCCTCAACTGTATAGTCCCATACCTATACAGTGTTAGGATCCCTCTCATTCGGGTGCGTAATCGGTTCATTCATGTACCCCTCCGCTTAGAGGACCTTGCGAGGAGCCGCTCCTTGTCCGTGCCCTCTTTGCACCGGCGATCACTCCTCGTCCTCGTCCTGCGTTACATTTTGTAACATCTTCTTGCTTTATGGATTGACAAGCATCACAAACCAACACGTCTTTTTGCTTTGTCCTCACTCACATGCTTCCTAGGAAAACTTGAGGTCACCCATCCCAAAATTACCCCAGGTCAAGCACGCTTAACTATGGAGTTCTTTCAGTTTAGGCTACCGAAAAGAAGATGCATCTTCTTTTGAGCCTAAACCGAAAGAACTCCACATAAGCGTGCTTGACTTGGGGTAATTTTGGGATGGGTGACCTCTGAAGTTTTCCTAGGAAGCATGTGAGTGAGGACAAAGCATCTTTAGACCGTGTTGGTTTGTGACATCATCAATCCATAAAGCGGCAGAGGATGTTATAAATGGTATCGAGCTTGCACCTCTCCCAAGACGGTGTGGTTGAGGGACGAACCAAAGTGGAGGGTGGGCATGTAATGCCCGGGGACGAGGACAAGGAGTGATCGCCGGTGCAAAGAGGGCACGGACAAGGAGCGGCTCCTCGCAAGGTCCTCTAAGCGGAGGGGTACATGAATGAACTGATTACACACCCGAATGAGAGGGATCCTGAGACTGTATAGGTATGGGACTATACAGTTAAGGAGGGCTTATATGAATTGATTTGTACTATCTATACCAACAAGATGCATCTTCTTTTCAGTAGCCTAAACTGAAAGAACTCCACAGTTAAGCGTGCTTGACTTGGGGTAATTTTGGGATGGGTGACCTCCTGGGAAGTTTTCCTAGGAAGCATGTGAGTGAGGACAAAGCATGCTGAAAAGACCCGTGTTGGTTTGTGGGGACAGTCATCAATCCATAAAGCAGCAGAGGATGTTACACAGATGCAGTGATTAATTATTTAAGGAGGTAAGGTACATGAAATATTAGTTTACTGTACTGTAATATTTTACAGATTCTTATAGTTTTACTCAATTTTTAATTAAGTCCTTATAGTTTAAAAATTTATAAATAAATCCCTACAGTGTATGAGATTTTTCAATCAGATTCTTGCTATTATAAAAAATAGAATTTTCATGGACTATTTCATTTCTGTGAGAGGGTGAATAAGGAGATGAAATGGAATATTCCATTTTTAAAAAATTTAAGGTTAAGAAATGATTGTATCCATTTAGTAGTTAAATATATTTCATGTATATTTATAATTCAAGTAATTTATTTTTAGAAATATATATTTTTGACACTCCTTTTAACTTTACATAAATAATTTGATGAAAAGGAAATACCATTAATACGTTGAAAGAAAAACTGTATGATTTTTATTCTAAGCTCAAGTAGTTTTGATTATATTATACTAACTAGTTTATTAGCCGTGCAAAGTACGGATAAAAAATAATAAAAAATATATTTTGAATATTAAATCATTTTTATATATTTATAAAATTATACTCCATGCATATTTGTGCAGTTGAAAAAAATTACTGCATTTTCTTACGTAAATATATTAATTTCTATAAAATATAATACAAAATAAATAATTAAAAGAAATTGAGTACATAAGTAAATAAATAAATTTTCCATTATTATTCATTTAGCATACATATTTTGACAAAAAGAGAAAGATAATTAATTATCATATTTACAGTGAATCATACATTTGATATTATTTTAATACATATAAGATGTAGATAATAATATATTAATTAAATCAGTTAAAGATATGGCTTAAATTGGCATTCTCAAATATTCTTATTCATGATGCAATTTTCACCTATGTCATCATAATAACCAATAAAATTATAGTTGATGTTTAACTAACATGACTTGCTTGGAATTAACTCTATGGAGAAACAATTAATCTAAATTATTAATAACTAATTATATTCCATTTTTAATTATACACCAGGTCAAACCAAAGAGGAATTGCATGACTTCAATGATTGTACACATAATTTTTTGTTTCTCAACATGCAATTTAAAATGCATGCTGATTTGATGGCTAAATAATAGGGAAATATTGGAGCAGGATTGGAATTTTCTGGGTGTTAATTTATATTAATTAGAGTTTGTTCTTTTTATTATGGAATTAGTGTTGATTTATGTTTATTATTACTAATGATTTGATGTGAATTTCAAATTAAAATTTTTTAACATGACAAAATCTAAAAGAAATAGCATATTATACTCTCTAAAAATGATTTAATAAAAAACTATGAATAATAATTGGTAATAAAATAAAATTAATAATTAATATTATTATACTCATTACAATAATTATAAAAAAAATTCTCTAAAAAGACTAACCCAAAAAGTCAATTTTAAATTTTTGAAGTCTTATATCAAATATTATGACTATTTAAAATAGTTATCTAATTCAAAATAAAATTATTATATCTGATTTAATCAGAAATTAGGAATTATAATTGATAATAAATTTGGGATCAAGTGTAATCAATCAACTATATTTATTATTACTAATGATTTAATCTCAATTTCAAATTTAAAAATTTTAAAAAGTTTAAATCTAAAAGAATATCATATTATATCGTCTGAAAAAATTATTAAATAAAAAATTATGAATCATGTTTGGTAATAAAATATAATTAGTTGTAATCATTCATTATATTTATTACTATTATTATAAATAATTTATTCTCTAAACAAATAACCTAGTTTAATTTTTCCATGTCTTATATAAAATACTATTCTTTAAAATAAATATCTCATTTAAAATGAAATTAGTATATCTAATTTAATAAAAAATTATGATTCATGATTGATAATAAAATTAAAATCAAGTATAACCAATCAAATATATTTATTATTACTTATGATTTAATCTCAATTTTAAATTTTAAAAAAATAAATCTAAAACAAATCACATTGTATAAAAAAATTATATATGAATCATGATTGCTAATAAATTACCATTAATGATGTTTATTAAAATTGTTATAAATGATATATTCTCTACATAACCCAAAACAGAAAATCTGGCTTAATTTTTTGAGTTTTATAACAAATATTATTATTTAAAATAAATATCTAATTTAAAAGAAAATTATTACATCTGATTTAACTACAAATTAGGAATCATGATGGATAATAATATAGAAATCAAGTATAATCAATCAATTATAAATTTATTACTAATGATTGAATCTCATTTTAAAATTCCAAGCTTTGAAAATGTTCAAATTTAGAAAATAACATATTATATTTATCTAAAAAAATGATTTAATTAAAAATTATTCTACATGATTGGCTATAGAATATAATTAATTATGCTTATTATAATCATTATAATTGATACATTCTAAAAAAAAATGACCCTAAAATAAAAATAACTAGTTTAATTTTTGCAAGTCCTATTTCAAATATTATTCTTTAAATATATATATATATATATATATATATATATATATATATATATATATATATATATATATATATATATATATATTCTAAAAGGAAATTAGTATATCTAATTTCCAAAAAAATTAAGAATCATGACTACTAATAAAATTGGAATCAAGTATTAAGTATAATGAATCAAATATATTTATTATTATTAAGGATTTAATCTCAAATTCAATTCATAATTTGAAAATAATGACATCTAAAAAATGTCATCTCATATTATCTAAAAAAATTATTTAAAAAATATAAATATTAATTATATTGATTAAAATTATTTTAAAAGATACATTCTCCAAAAAATAGCCTAAAAAATATCTGGTTTAATTTTTTCAAATCTTATATTAAATATTATTTTTATAAAAAATATCTAATTTAAAAGAAAATTAGTAGATCTTATTTAACTGAAAACAAAGAATCATAATTGATAATAAAATTGATATTAGATATAATCATTAAATTATATAATTTTTGGGTATATATGATTACTAATGATTTATTCTTAATTTAAAATTCAAAATTTTAAAAATATTCAAATAAAAATAAAATATTATGTTATCTAATAAAATAATTTAATAAAAATTATTTAACATGATTTGTAATAAAATATAATTAGCATATCTTATTTAACCGAAAATTAGCAATGACTAGTCATGATTGTTAATAAAATTGGAATTGAAATCAAGCATGATCAATCAAGTATATTTATTATTATTAGTAATTTAATTGTATTTTAAATGAAAAATTTAAAAATGATCAAATCTAAAAGAGATAACATTATATCCTCTAAAAGAAAATATTTAGTAAGAAATTACGAATAATGATTGATTATAAAATATAATTAATATTACAATTATTACGGTACAGTCTCTAAATAAATAAATCAAAAAATAGTGTATTCCATTTGAATCAAGTATACTAAATTAATTATATATATGATTACCAATTATTTAATATCAATTTCAAATTGAAAGTTTTAAAAATGTCCAAATCTAAAAATGTTTCACACATTACATTATTTGGAAAAATGATTTAATCAAAAAGTATTCTACATGATTTTTAATAAAGGATAATTAACTTTATTTATTACTATTATTATAATTGATACATTCTCCAAATAAAATAATCTGAACAAAATATTCTAATCAAAATTTTCCTAATTATTTATCGAATATTTTTGTGTATAAAAAAACTTACTATTTCTAATGGGTAATTAATTCCAAGAAATAGGTGCTTTGATTATACATAATAGTAATCAATCCGATGAATTTGAAATTAAATCATCTATAGCATCAGTAGCGAAAAAAAAGCACTTGTCCATCGAAATATTGCATAAAAATAAGAACTTTTTCATTTAGCAGTCAACAATAAGTTGAACTCATAACTTAAAGAAAAAAGAAAAAAAACTTCCTTAATAACAAAATAAACTTTTAAAAAAAAGGTTCAACTGTACCAAAAGGTAAACCATAAATTCGAATAAAAACCAACCAAGAGCTTCAAAATCAAAGCATCAATAATAATAAATTAATTAGATCCTATCCGTTGCAACTTGAAAAATTCTCATGTTGTCAGTAATTACAGCACAAGTGTAAGTATTAACTTTCTTTAATGAGTTCAATTTGTAAAATTTTATCGATTCTAAACCATGATTGCCTAAAATGGGAAGGAAGAAGTTGAGAGGTAAGAAATAGAATAACAAGCAAAAATGAATTGTATCAAAAGAGTAAAGACAAATGTAAATAATATAAAATAAAAAATTAATTATAAATTAATACTGTCACCAAGACCAACAGATGGAGATGACTAAATTATATATATGATATGATATATGATTATAACTTTATAATGTTATTGAAATATTTTTATTTGTTTCTAAAAGTTGTTAATTAGTATGATTAATCATTTTATTCAAGATAATTTTAGAAAAATAAAATGTCAAAATTTAAGATACTGTAAAAGATGAAGAGTTAGGAGTTCACCATAAAAATAAAAGGTCTCTAGAACCATATAAAAGAGTAGTAATGAAAAGTCAAATAATAAAACCAACATAAGCAGTAAAATTCAAAATAATAAAAAACTAAAAAATAAGAAAAAAAAGTCATGTGAATTTGTAATTCAGCAATATATTTTATGTGTATAATAGAAAAACTTTAATAATATATATAGATATATTGATAAATAGATTGTGCTATTTTACATCAATAATTCAAAATGTAATTAATGGTTAGAAGTCAATTTAAGAGTTTTACATTTTTTTCAATTAAACCATCCGCGTCTAAAATCTATTGAATTCCAGCTAACTATAAGAACCTTAAATATTGTTTATTAAAATTTTGAACATTACACCAAAAACAATAAAATTTTAAACTTTTATTTCATTACATAAATTATTATTTGTACTATTTTCAGTTTTTAACATAAATGCACTCATGTTTTTCTTCATTTTTCGTTGCATATCGATTATCTCTCTCTCTTTTCCATAGTACATCTCTCACTTGATGTATGAGAGATTAATTTTTTGGGTTTTCAAGTGCATAAATGAAGACTTTTTCAACAATAATTTTTTATACACATAAATTTCAAAATTAAACTTAAGACTACATGCTAGCTAGAGACCCAAGTCATTTCCACTCAGAACAATATACCTCCTTTGTATTGTCACTCTGTTCATTGAAACTATGTTTCATCACTATTCTTTTATTTCATTAAATTATATTATTTTATAACATTAAATTAAAATTAATAGTCCGAAATTTGTTTAAGAGTTTTAATATGAATTAAAACATTTCGTTTTTGGTTGACTTCAACCTCTTCTCTTTAATACTACTTAATAGCCAAAAATAAAATAAAATAAAATAAAAAAAGGTTGTTTGACAACATTAATTTCGTAATTAAAGTTACGTTATTCAATTAGAAGTATTTAGTTTGGAAGTCAAAAGGTAAAATATAATTATAATATACATTTATTATTCTTCATTATATTAATTATAGGAGCAATATAATACTACACATTCACAATAAATATGTACAAATTTTTTTTTTACTAAAATCATGGTGATTTTGGATAAAATAAAACAATATAACATATTTGTTGAAAGGTTAATAACTTCGTCACATCAATTCTCAAAACTTAATTGGCATTAAATTAGTTTTTATTTAAGATTTTCAAAATCCTAAAACAACTCCATTGAATAGCTAACACCTAAAAATATAGTGAAAAGGCATTAAAGATTTGTTTGGATGTTGAAATTGAAACGTAGAATTTTAATTTAATTAACTCAGAATCTTCAAGTTTATACATATTTAGGTTTACTTAAAAAAATTGCTAGCAAATAAATGAGAAAGAGAAAAAAACGATATTGACTTTAACAATGGAATATATATTCAATAAGTTTTACAATTGACAATTTATAAGATATAAATTAGGAATTAAGGTGAATTTATTTTAATTGTTTTTTAATTCTATTGAATTGGATTATGAAATTATAATTATAATTCTTTATGTTACTTCAAACATAGATATTGGAATTAAGCAATCCAATTCCAATTCCAAACTCTATTTTCATACTCAATTCTAAACATCTAATATAACGTAAAAAAGAAAAAAGAAAAAAAGAAAATGTCATTTTGAAACTTAATTGGCAACAAATTAGTTCGTACCTAAGATTTTCAAAATCCTAAAGAACTCCAATGAGTAGCTAACACTTGGAAAGAAAAATAGTGAAAAACATTCACAATCGGTATGGATCGATGTTAGAACTGGAATAATTGAAACGTAGAATTTTAATTTCAATTGAATTCGAATCTTACATTTATATTTAGATTTACTAAAAATATTGCTAGCAAATAAACGAGAAAGAGAAAAATTATAGATTTTAATGATGAGATAAATATTTAATAAATCTCATAATTGACAAGTTGTATAGTATATGTTAGGAATTAAAAAGAATACATTTTAATTGTTTTTTATTTCAATAGAATTGAATTGAGAAATTATAGTTTTAATCCTATATGAAACTTTTGAACATGAAAATTGGAATTAAGGTCCAACTTCAATTCCAAAAGCTAATTCCTTACTTAATTCTAGACATCAAACATAATGTAACAAAAACAAAAAAAAAAGAATTAGAAAAAGTCATTTTGAAATTAATTGGCATTAAATTAATTAGTTCTTACCACCGATTTTTAAAATTTTAAAAAACTCCAATGAGTAGCTAAGACCTACAAGATATATAGGGTAAAAACATTGATGGTATGGTTGGATGTTAGAATTGAAATTGAACCGTAGGATTTTAATTTCAATTGACTTAGAATTTTATATTTTATATTTAAGTTTATTCTAAAAACTTGCTAGCAAATACGGCATATGTTTATCTAGATACATTAATTTATGAATGTATATACCAAAAAAATAAAAGAAACATTTATTTTAAAATAGAAGGAGTAAATGAGAAAGAGAAAGAACAATATATACTTTAATGTTGGGAAAGTTATTTAATAAGTTTTGTAGTTGATTCGATTGGAAGGTATAGGTTAGAAAATAAAAAGAGTACATTTTAGTCTTTTTTTTTAATTCCATAGAACCAAATTATATGAAATTCTAATTATAATTCCATATGTTACTTCAAACATGAAAATTAAAATTAAGCCGTCTAATTCCAATTCTAAATGTTAATTCCACACTCAATTCTAGACTTCAAACATGATGTAACCATAAAAAAAAATAGAAAAAGTCATTTCAAAACTTAATTGATATTAAATTAGTTCTTATCTAATATTTTCAAAATCCTAAAAAATCTCCAAATGAGTAGCTAACACCTTAAAAAAAAAAGAAAAATATAGTAAAAAAAATATACAGTCGGTTTGGATGTTGGAATTGGAATTGAAACATACAATTCTAATTTCAATTGACAAAGAATCTTAAATTTTATATATATATTTAGGTTTATAAAACAAATGCTAGCAATATAAGTGAGATAGAGAAATAATGGTGTAGGTTTTAATGACAAAAAAGATATTTATTAATTTTGTAACTGACAATTCTTATAGTAGAGGTTAGAAATTAAGAAAAGTACACATTCTAAGAAATTGGATCATGGAATTATAATCCTCAATCTAAATGTTACTCGCACAAATAAATTAGAATTATTGAGTGATCCAATTCCAATTTTAAAACCTAATTACATACTTAATTCTAGACGTCATACATATCATAACCAAAAAAAAAAAAGGAATTAGAAAAAGTCATCTCAAAACTTAATTGATATTAAATTCTTAATTACCCAATATTTTCTAGAGAATTGTATTATGAAATTGTGATTTTAATTCTATATATTACTTCAAATATGAAAATTGAAATTAAGTGACCTAATTCCAACCCCCGACATCAAACATATCATAACCAAAAAACAAGAATTAGAAAAAGTCATCTCAAAACTTAATTGGCATTAATTTAGTTCTTATCAAATATTTTCAAAATCCTTAGAAAACTCCAATGAGTGATTAACCTCAAAAGGAGAATAAAAAAAAGTGAAAAAACATTAACTACGCAATGCCACCTTCCAACCTCGGTAAGACTCCATAATTGCCTTATTCCTTTCCATCGTTGGCCACAGTGAGAGAGGTGGCATAAACACGCGTCATAATAAAGCACATCAGCAAGTAACTGAAGCCAAAACGACACAACCCTCTTCTCAAGCACATGTCGTTTCACGCGCTTTGACTCGACACTTCTAAGCTCTAACAAAATCTAAGGCCACGTCATATATCCACCAACCCAGTGAGAAAGAAGATGGGAGCAGTTTTTTACACTAAATTCTTTCAGATATGCAGTACAGTTGCTAGAAAATTCCACCGTACTCTTTCTTTTTTTTTTTCCATTCACCTTTAAAGGAAAAATATCTTGCTTTCTCACAAGTAAATTTTACATTATTATAATCCTTTGTTGATTCCTATAAAATCCAATGCACCTCAATTATTTTCTCGTCCCGGTAGAAATCCAGTTAATTCCTATCAGCTATCCTTTGTGTCCCTTTTATCTTAGAAAAGTTTCTTCTTCTCTTCATTGCTTTGTCTTGATTGTTTTCCCTTCCCAATGGCCATTCCCAAGAGATCCTCACAACAATCACGCCCACAAAGGAGAACCAGAAGGGTCACGAACCCACAACCCCATAACCCTCGACCGCAGCGTTCCCAACGCCGCTGTAATCAACGTCGGATTCCTGATTTACCTGTTCTTCCTGATGATGTCATTGAGCGTGTGCTCGCTTTCTTACCCATCAAAGAAGCAGTGAAAGCTGGCACTGTTGCAAAGAGGTACGTGAGATCCTGGTCTCTGAGCCGCCATTTGATGTTTGACATCAATGATCTCATGTTCAGGCCACAAGAACTCGCTCAACTTATTGACGGGGTCTTTGATTCCCACAAGGGCCCCGAGATCCTAACCTTCACCTTGTCCATGGACCCTCATGGCGTAGAACCTTCGACCATCGAAAGATGGCTTCGAATCTGCATCCAAAAGGGTCTCCAGAACCTCGACTGGAGTTTCTTCCATCAGGGTTTCAGCTTTGGTGCTGAGCTTCTGGACATCCCAACGCTGAGAACTTTGAAGCTCTGCAACTGTATAATCCAGTTGCCGCTACCCAGTTTCAAACCTTTGCATTTCTTGCACAACATTGTCCTCAAGAGGATTCAGGTCGATGCAGGTGTGATTCAGCTCTTGGTGTTCTACTCTAAGATGCTTAGTTACCTTGACATTGTTATGTGCACTGGGTTTCGGAACATGTATTTCTATGCTAGGGATCATAAGCATTTCAAGACCTTGAAGATTGGCAGCTGCACTGAGGTGGAGAGGATTGCAATTGATGCACCAGCACTTAAGTCCTTTTTCTACAGTGGACATGTTCCCATAATTCGAATTCTTAACGTTACTCGCTTGGATGAGGCCTATTTTCACTTTATGCCTCCCAGGAAATACTTCATACAACCTTATGACATGGAAATTCTGGCGTTTGATCTCTTTCATGTCGGGCTTCTTACCATCTCAGCTCCATTTATTGAGGTACATATATATATAATATGTATGATTTTGCTTTACGTACTTTTGACATTATTTATTAATATGTTGATTTTGTTCAATTTCAAACGGCGGCTGCTACGTACACTTATTGAACCCCTTGTGTTTTGATACACAGATTGAGATTCCTTTTTTTTAAAATCTTATTTTATAATATTGGGATTCAGGCTTTGTCGGCTAGGTTTCGTGGTCAGATTTTTCGAGATGCAATATTCGTCTTAAGCAATCTCAAGGAACTTCAGTTGTACATGGAAGGGGGAGTTTTTTGCAGTCCATTTGATATTGCGATGTTTCTCTCGCATTGTCCTAACCTGGAGACGCTGTTCATTGATGTGAGTAATTTTAATCCTCAACTAATTAAAAGTGGGCGTTTTAATCGGCCATTGATTTATGGTTTCTGCAATCAAAAGACGTAATAACTCACTCGTTTATCTTCACGGATAATAGATTGTAGTTTTCTGTTCGTGTGTTCGTTTCCTACAGGTTTTGCACGGACAATTCTCACTCTCGAAAGATGACTGGGGTTACTTTCCCAAGTATTAATTATGCGTTTAATTGTTAATCAATATAAAATTTATAAGCCAAAAGTACTTATTCTTGATTATTATTATTCTCATTCAATGGTTGCAGAAAATAAATTATTATTCTAAGTTATAGATGGATAAAAATTCAATGCTAAGAAGCATATTCGGTGCATGCATGGTTACAAGTAATTTATTAGATTTTAAAAGACTAACCTTTTTTAATTTGAATTTAGATCCTTGTGTTCACTGTACCAGAAAAAAAGTCCTTGTATTCAAAATAAATTATATTTTTTACGCGAAATCAATGGTATTGGTTCTTAGTATATATGTAATACCATATAATTTTATTTTTGGAAAATGCTATCTAGATAAATAGAAATAATAATTTAAAAAAAAAGTTTATTTAAAAGGAATTTTTTTATGCAAAGAATATATTCAATCCCCATTGATATGCAATGGAATTAAGGTTGTTGTTAGCACTTACATACAAGTGCAAAATTGTTGTTATTTTATTATTTAATATATTTGTTGTTGTATATTTTTTTATAGCTTAATTATCGTATATATTAAGGTTAATTATTCTATATATTGTTCATATATAACTTAATTATTTCATAAAATTATTTTTAATATTAGTACTACTCGATATTATACTATTATTACTATGAGCTTTCTCTAATTGATTTTTATTTGATTTAACCGTAGTCATTTATTCTTAGTCAAAGTTGTTTTAAATATCTTTTAATGTTTTTTCAAAATCCTGCCCAACCCTAATGAACCCTCAATTACTTTGGACCTTTCTCTTATTTGTATAATATAATCGACAATTATCTCTTACTACTTTTCTTTTCCAAAGAACACAGTAGATTCACTTTCTCAAAAGATAAACTAATAGCTCAAGTTAAATTTGAGGGAAGAAAACACCAACACACAACTGAAAAATCATTCTCTTTATTCTGAAATTGTTTTTTGGTGAATATTCCGAAACTAATTCAGAGGATGAATTGACTTATTGGAGAATATTTCAAAAGAAAAAATTCGATCAAATAAATAAAGCTCGATTGAAATAAATCACAAGAGAAACGCTGAATATTGTTTATATTATATATATTCAATTTTGTTGTCCTGAGATTGATTTTAAACTTTGTTGCAGATGAATGGTTACTACTTCGACAATGGAGCCTATTGGCAGATCCATCAAAAACCATACCTTGACAACTTCAGCCACTGCTTTAGCCAGCTCAAATTTGTCAAGCTAATGGGTTTTAAGTTCTTGGGGCCTGATCTTGACTTTGTAAAGGTCCTTCTGCAGAAATCAACCGTGTTGCAGGCCCTGTATCTCATCTCACCAAAGAGGGGCCGGAAGCATTGCCCCCGAGATCCAACTAAATATTCCCAGCTATTCCAATCATGGAAGGTTGCACCAGCTGCAAGAGTAGTTTTATATGAGCATCGTTGTGACAGGAGCAGCCTATATCCAACCCATAACAAATATTGGCACCGATGACCAAGCTAAGTATGATCTTTCAATAATATTATTCTAATTTCTGAAAGTAAATGTCTTATTTGGATACTTATTTTATAATTATTGAATTAGATGATGAGTGAAGGTAAATGAGGATCACTGTCTCATCAGATGGTAATATAGTGAGTGTCCAAATATGACAATCGCATTTAAATATTAGAATAATATTATTGCTCGGATGGATATGGCTTCTTTGTTTAGAAAATTATAAGAATAAAGATTTAGATTTAATAAAAATGTGATAAGATTGACAAGGGAATAGAAATGTGGATGGAAGCTTTTTGGTAATTTTAGTATCACCTTAAAAACTGGGTTTGAAGGTTATGAACTAAACCTACAAATTTTTGGCCTAATTTTAAATCAATATTAAACTTACCATCAAGTTATTCAGGTTGTACGTTTTATGCTTGTGCAAGGTCTACGCATGATGTACATTAGGAACACAGGGTTTGTTAACCCTTTTCCGAGTCTTATTGTACTTTATGTAAGATATAAATGGTAGTTTCAGATCCTTGTACCCTTATTATGTCGTATTGTGAACTAGTGATTAAAGATATCAGTAATGTGCTAGTCAATTTTGCAATTGATGATCTATTCGTAACTGTGCTCGATAAGAGAACGAAAATCTCTTTAGTCATATTCCCGTAACCAGGAACTCTCTCACTATGGCCTAACACTTACTTTGGGGCATATTAGCTAATGGTTTGAAAATATAGTAAGAATGAAACACAATATTATGATGATCAATGAAACTGATATATTAAGTACTAAATAATACTTAGTAAATTTTTATCTTACTCCATCAGCAACTAAGAATCACCCTGTGTAATGGTAAAGAATTTGCGACTTTCATTCCAATGGCATTTGTATTGCTTTATCTATATATTTTATGTATACAAGGAATTCCCAAAATAACTATTTTTTGGTATGTTTCTACAAATTATATTGAAATTTATTTTTAGATATATACACATATTTATGTTGACATCTACACTATATATGAAAAGGCTTGAAATTCATTTACAACTCCATATATACATATTTGATGTTAACATTAATGCATAATCAATTAAATACAAATAAAAAGAAGGAAAAATTGTTTAAAAAAACTTTTACCCAGTAACTCCCTTTCCTTTTGAAATTACCAACTACCGCTACTAGTCATTAAGACATTTTAGTTTTGCTCTTAGTTGTAGTTATATTTTTTCAAAAAAAAATGTGGATTATTAGGCATGTAAATACCTATCAACCCACTAGTTTATATTAAAATCGGGACGTTTGCATCATCTAAATTCTTACGAAGAGGTAATACGTGGGTTAAAATTTACGTAGACTATCTATGCATATATAGGTTTATATTTACGTACTTTCATTAGATAATAGTTTCTTCGATGAATTTTTTCAGGAGGACCGGCGGCATCAGTTTATGCCTTTTTAATTTTTTTGGGTATTAATGTAATCTAATATGGAAGTTCATATTGAACTTTATATTACGTTGATATTGAATTATTAATGCCTTTTTCCAACATATTTTGGTGAATTATTAAGAAGATAATATTTTTACGGTTTGTCACCATATTCCTACTAAAATAATATTTTATTATTATTTTTGGGCATTAGTGTAACTAAATATCCATGTATATATTTATTTTTATATTGTATAGTTATTGAAGCATTTAATTATTTAATAGAATTATTCATTATTTAATAGTACTTCCATAATGCTTTTATAAACATTACTATAAGACTGATTTTTTAGAAAGTCATAACTAATAAATTTCGTAAATAATTTTTGTTTACTAAATTTTAATTTTAACTATTTGCATATAAATATAATTCTATCTTCTTTCGTGATAAACAACATCTAGCGTGTTATGTTAATAATGAGTTGATATAAATCATAAGTTCCTGTCAGCTTATATGAGTGTAATGAAATAATATTTATAGATTTTATAAAAATATACACTCTAAAGTATACATAAATGAATTTAATTTTTATATACTAATAGTATAAGAAAATTTTACACTGTAAACAAATAAAATTTGACCAAAATAACAACACATTGAACGTAACTATCAGTTATTACAATCACCTATTATGATTTATAATTTTAGTAAGTTTTTATTAGTTCTTAAACATAGAAACTAAACTCACATAAATTTATAATTTGTCTTTTCAAGTGTAATGCAATTTAATTTGAATTTATCTTTTAAATGGTAACACCCAGTTGTTCCTTTTAATTCAAAAATCATTATAATATATTTCTCAAATTGAATTTATTATTGCTGTTTTTAATATATAAATATATATTATACATCTATACAATATCATAGAAAAAATTTCCCTTGAATTGATTTCCAATTTCCTTAGCATTTTTACCCATTTGAATAATTAATTTAGCAATTTTAAGTTAAACTTGTGACTTAGGGTTTCAAATTGCCCCTCATTTACGATCTCACGTTTTATCGATCAAATCTTTTAAATTTTTTAGTTTTAACTACTATATCATTGTAGTTTCGTAGAGTATTCTTCACATTGTTACAATAACTATAAAGAATGTTGGGCTCATAGACTGATTCACAGTGTAATTAAATGTTGTCAATGTGTGGCAATGAGTGCCAAAACTAAATCTGATAAAATTAAATCTACCAATCGACACAGCACAACGAAAATATTAATAAGGATGAATAATAAATTTTTTTACAGTAGGACCCACTGGTCATTATTCACGTGGGCCTGCTTGTACTTGTTGAAATTTCTCTTATCAGCACTGAATTCTTAACATATGAACAGTATTTTACTGTTTACGTATTGAAAATTTCTTTCATTTTCTTCACATGGCTGGACTCACAAAGAATTCATATTTTGAGTCGAAGTAGCTAGATAAATAGGGTTGCCTAGTGATTACCAATAGGTGATTCATTTATACCCATATGTACATAATATGCTTAACATTAATACACTAGTTGCAGTTGTATCAGCTAATATTGTGTCAAACTTCAAAATGTTACAAACAATAAGGAACTGTTTATCTATTGCGAGCTAGTTTGCATTATTTCTTTTAATGAGCCGAAGGTTCGCCATTCAACTATGAAGGGAACTTCTTGTGTCAATTAAGTAACCTCTTGGGTTCCTTCTGTAGATTGCTTAAGTAAGGGAATATAATGTTCAAAATTTCTTATCCTCCTTAAACATATCAATTAATAATTTTATAAACATCATAATCGTATCCTTATGTAGGTATAAATAAAGGAAAGAAAAATAGGATATATGCAAATCTAGCCATCGAAGCAGTTCATCGTTATGAGGTAAAAGTATAACAAAACAGTTAAAGTATGTTATTTTTTCAAACTTTTCCATGTTTTATGTACAATTGAAAATGAACTAAACAATCTTGAATCTACCATTGCTCATACTGTCAGTGACTCTGTAGAATTTTTCTTTTTTTTTTTTCCTCAAAATGAGGCAAACCATCAAAATTGAGCTTCCTTGATCCACCATCTTCATCTCCTCCTGTTTGAGAAAAGAATGTACTGGACCACCAATAATACAATACAAAACAACTCAACAAAGTATCTTAATCAAATACAGGATTAGCACATTGAAGCAAGAAGACGATCAATGCCAAAGTAAACAAACAAATAAATAAAAGCAAACATGAATGAAACTAAAATAGCAATTGCTTGATGGATTTAGTTTATTGATTCTGTAGCACTAAGTTAAGATTGTTGCTAGGCTCACATAAAGTCCTACAAAAACAAAAATCCAGCAACTATCTCAGGAAAAATAGGGAACGTGGATGGGAAAAAATTGAAGAGTAGTAGCTAGATAAGTTAGGTTAAAACATGGATCAAAAGTCTGACTTTCAAAATTCTAAGAGTTCAATCTTATTTGTAAAGAAGTTCAAGATGTGACACGTTGTGTTCGACTTGACTTTTGAAGCACCTGAAAAAGAAAGGAGATTAAGCAACAAAAAATTGGTGCATTTGGTGGGATCATGCGAGCATGCACAAAAAGTTATGCATTACTTAGGAACGATCATAACTTATCTATTCATACAAAATGATTATACACAAACATACTATAATCAAACACACCAATGAACATGAGATCAATCTCCTTCTTCATGTGGTTGCCTAACATTGCGGATTGCATGCAATATATTAATGCACTATTAAGTAAAATGACTTTAGATCTTCTATCAGGAAATCAATGTAAGATTAATTAGAATCTCTGGTGGCATAAAAACATTGAACTTGTACTTTAGGAATCATGGCATAGTAAAAAAAATTAACAATTACATAATCCTATGTTTATAATTAAATTGCAAGTTAATAATCAAACCAGTTAAATTGCAATTGAGTTAAACAAAGAATCATATCTAAATCAATACTTACCAAGTGGAAAATTAGCTACAGGCTACATAGCAAAATGAAGTTTTTATGAATGAGCTCATCAAACAATTAATTTCTTCTTTTCCTTAGCCAGCCATGAACATGAAAGGACGTTTTAAAAACCAAATGACATGTAGAAATACGTTCAAATATCAGCATAGCCTTTACTTGTTTCCATTTTATTTTGAGAAAACCCAATTTGATACAGGAAATGATAGTTTGCTAAATTCGTAGATTGAAGCATATTATTTCTTTTTTTATTCTTTCTTGTAAACCTTCAAACAGAAAACATTGAATTTCAATTGGTTTCTTGATCATATATATATATACACACACACATAATGAAATCCCAACTTCACTGGCAATATCCTCTGCAATTATTACAACCCAAACACATGTTCTTAAAGAGTCATTGATGCACAAATTTGTGCTGTACCTTTACTTCTCATTGCTATCATTGTTGTCTTCTTTTGTGGGGTCATCTTCACTGTCCTTGTAGCATTATCACTCAGCCCGATCTTTGAGCACATATTGGACATGGAAGGTATTCTACAACAGGCACTAACTTCAGAATAAAAATGTAAAAAACAAATTAGTCAACTATAAAGTTAGAACAAGGATACATTACAATTTATAATATAACCAAAGTCTTTTTATAGGTCTGTCAAAACCGAGATCATAATAGGATGGCGAAAAAGAGTGATTGAAAATTGAGTTGCTACTAAGTTTTATTTAAATTGGTAAAAAATGGGAAAAATCATTTTTGTTTTAAAAGAAATTATCTTTGAAATCAGATTTTGAGTCCGGAGTCGATTATGTATAGAGAAGGGCAAAAAGCTTATTTTTGTAGCACTCCTAATATATCCGTATTACTATAGTTACCTTAATTGATTGTGCTAGTTATTAATAACATTTTAAAATATTTATTTTACCATTTTTATTACAAGAAAATTATAAAAGAAATCTTTCGTAAAAGAAGGAAATTTTGGAGTATCAAACTGTTACAGCTCAAGCATCCAAAAGACTGAGTTAACAAGTCATCACGGCTAAGTTAATTTCTTTATTTGAAATAAAATATTTGACAAATAAATAATTAATTTAAACTAAAATAAAATCTTTCCTATAAATGATAAGTATTTACAAATAAGAAAGAGAAAAAAAAATAAGATTTGCTTTCTGCCCCTTTTATATAAAAAATATATTTCTTTAAAGGAAATTTTTGGAACATCAAACTATCAAACTCAGATGCCTAAAATATTGAGTTAACAAATTAACACGGCTAAGTTAACATCTTTATTCAAAATAAAATATTTCCAAATAAATGGATAATTTAAACTAAATATAATAAATATCTCCTATGATAAGTATTTACAAATAAGGCCCAAAAGAATATATATATATATATATATATATATATATATATATATATATATATAAGTTTATTTTGATATAAAAAAATATTTTCAAAGGAAAGAACAAATATCTTTTTTGAAAAGGAAATTTTTTGAACATCAAGCCGTCACAACTCAGATGTCTAATATATTAAGTTAACAAGTCGTCGCAGCTATATTAACATTTTATTCAAAATAAAATATTTAACAAGTAAAAGACTTATTTGAATTTTAAAGAATAAAGTGCATTAGAAAAAGTATTTACAAGTAAGATAAAAATTATAAAAAAATTATTTTTTGCTTGACAGGGGACAACTTGCTTTCACGTATCCCCTGGTGCAATGGGGAATTTAAAGTCACATAGTTTTGTATAAAAAATTTGTGGGTTGATTGATTTTTAATTTGAAATGAACTTTTAGAATATTAAACTGTAACAACTAAGATAATTTTGGAGCATAGAATTAATAAGCCATTGTAGCTAAATTAATTCTGTTATAAAAAATTTTTTTGATCATCTTTAAAAAATATTAATTATATTAAAAAAGAACAATTTTTAAAACAAAAGAAAAACGAAACAACAACAGCACCCCAACTAATCTCACATTCATTTTTTCATTTTGATGTTTTTTGAACAGGCCAAAACATTCCATCCTTAAGCTCTTTTTTTTTGAAAAAAAAAACAACGCAAAACATTTCATCTTTTTTTCCAGAATGAACATGGCCCAAACACCCTCTTCCATAGTTTTGGACCAGAACACCAACCTCTTTACATTTAAAAATATATATTTGAAAAAAAATCTAAGACAAATCTGAAAAACAAAGATGTCAGTAGAAAGAAAGAAAAATAATAAAAAAAATAAAGGAAAAAGGGAATCCTATGCCTTATCGAGACAAAGTTCAACTTGGGGTTTCATTTTGTTTTTGTGAGTGACATAGAGCATGTGTTGGAGCTTGCAAACACAGACAGAGAGAGAGAGAGAGAGAGAGTATGAGTGCGGTGATGATGATGATGAGAGACCGCGGACCTCCTCTCTTTTTGTGTTCCTGCCTTTTTTATTTTCAGATATGAACATAAACCGCTTCGATCTTTTTTATGTTTGACGGTGAATGATTAGATTTTGCATGGTTGGATTTTTATTTTTGGCTTGGAACGATGTGCTTGATTGTCATTTTGCTTGTGGTTTGGGGTTGAAATTGATTTATTTGGTTTTGAAGTGATGATGACTAGAGAGTTAGTGAGGATGATGAGTTATGGTTGTACTTGGTTATGGTTTCATGGATACTGTATCTGTTTAAGTAATAAAAGGGGATAGGATTATAGACAATCCTGAGATATCATGGCTAAAAAGTGTAAGAGCTTATTTGTGTTGGTCTGCTCCTCTGTGTGTTCATTCCTCTTTTTCAATGATTTGTCTTCCAATTTTCTCAAAAAAATTTTTAAAAAATAAGCAGCTCTCTTCTCTCTTTCGAAGATCATCATCCCTAAAAATCCTTCTTCCCGTCTGTGAATTTATACTTTGTAATTTCAGTTTTTCTTTTAGACATAGTAGGTGGTAGTTGTGATCTGATTAAAGAAATTTCCCTACCAAATTATTGATTTTAGGGGATTTGATGTTGACTTAATCCACTGTTTGCCGCTCTTTTATGAATTTCTCTTCTTTGTTGGGCGATGCATTTTCAAAATGGTGCTCGGAGGTGCTCCTATTCTTTTTCTTTTTTTTCCTTCTTTTTGGAAGAAGACAGAAGGGAAAATCGGTGCACGTCAAAAGTAACATGCTATTTGGACCTTTTTTTTTTCGGAAAGAAAACATAGGAGAAATTGGTGCTATGTCACCTTTTCATTTTTTTTTAAATTTATATATATGTTTTCTAAAATAAAAATGACAACAACTTTTTTGCAAAAGATATGTAAAACTAATATAAAAATGATGGGCATTATTCACATACTATAAGAATATGTTAATTTTTGGATTTTTTGTATTATGAGCTAGATAAAATTAGGTGTTCACAAGGCTTAAATAGGCATATCAACAATAGAAACCATTTTCAAGAAGAAAAAAAAACTTTGAAGTTTTTAGATAATGAAATTACACACATGCACTCAATCTAATAATTAATAAGTGTTGGAAGGTATCTGATCCTCGCGGTGAACTTTTGATTGACATGGTCTGTAAACATGACCTCATTTGCTTGGGACAAAGATTTGTTACAATTAGTTTCTATTTCAAGAGTGTGTTGATCGTATAATTTCCTGTCGAAAACAATTAACTTGTATTATCAAGTTTTATGTAGCCATTATGACAAACATGTATTGAACAAAAAAAAGATACTACAAAAACACAAAACATCTTTTCATATGAATCCAAATTTCGTGTACTTAACAAACTAACAGCTACCAAAAGAATATCAAAGAAGTATGTAAACCACAATAAATTGATTGAACGGATGAGACTATGAAATTGGGATCTCTAGAAATGTAGAAGATGTTAAGAAGCACAATTTATTTCAAGAAAAAAAAACCAATAAAGAAAGATAAATGTCATTATCACTCTTATTACCTTTGATCTTCGTGAAGTCGCTGATTGTCTTCCTCACACAGCTTGGAATTGAAACCAGAATCCACCATAGTTTTTGCAATACAATGTGTCTCCTCTTTACAACATAATGGTTAATCTTTTCGAAAATCAATGAATTTAACCATAAAAGAAAAAAAGGAACAAATAGCTGCAGTAAAATTAAGCCATTAAACAAAATATATAAAAATCACTTGAAGTTAAAGAGTTCCTTTGTGCCATCAAATATATTAAAGTTAGGAATTTTTTTTCTAAGAGGTTAGGGGAAATAGGAAAGGATAAGACCTAGAAACAATCAAAACCACTAGGTTGTGAGCTTAATCACTAGATTATGAGCTCAACCACTAAGTTCCAACAAACTAAACATACATTAAATAACAAAATACGTAAACAATATATAACTATTGGCAAAAATAATAATTTAACTAAATATATCAATAAACCAAAGATACAAAAACTAAATAATTTACTTAGAATCCAATCAATAGATTGTACATTATAATGTTCAATTTTATTTACCCAAATTTCATTCAAAAAAATCTTAGATCACTCTAAATTTGAGCATAGATCCCTTCACCGTTTCAAATCATGTGCTTTTTTTCAATTTATTAGAATTTTTTAAAACTGATGATAGTGAATTTACAATTCCATGAATAAATAAATAAATAAATATTTCAAATTTTATACATGTTTAAATAGTGACGTCACCATTTTTTATTTTGCCCCAATTCTTAATTCAACTAAAGCAATTTTGATCAATTTGGTTCCAATTTCAAAGTTTCAGTTCGTCGTTTTTCTCTTTGGCAGCAAAACAAACTTCCTATCATCTTTGCAAGCAAAAACAGAAACCCTCATAAATTTGGCACCTCTTCCATAGGATAAACGTTTGTCTTCTATTCCTGTTTCTTGTTTTCCAATCATTTGTTTCCCCTTTTTCTTTATTCACCTAAGACCCTTTTCTGGAAAGCATCGATTTTTTTAACATTTTGGGATCTTGTAACAAATGCATAAATACTATTTGGATTTTGGGCATTGTATGTAGATTGCCACAAAAGTTTTTTTTTTTTTTTTTAATTATTGTTGAGTGATTGACCACTTAGAGATATGGCTTATAGTTGTACTACAACACTTGGAAGGAAAAGAGTAATGGTTTCCAATAATGTGGAAGCTCCTACTCTAGTGGCTTCGTTGAAGAAAGTGTGCAATGGCAAAATCAAACTCAACTATGAAAATTCTCCTCTTGAGGCCCTTCCTCTAGACATTCTAGTAATTGTCAATGAGTTTCAAATTTTCTTTTTACTTATTGGTTTAATTTCAAGTTTACTGTCAATGAGTTTTGTTCATTTCTAATTGTACAATGTGTGTGCAGATAAAGGTGTTGTGTGGTGTGGACCATGAAGATTTGAAGCAGCTTTGTCACGTGTCAAAAGCAATTCAAGAAGCTGTAAGTATTTGAGGTGGTAGCATTGTTCAGTTTGGTTGACTTGTATTTTGATTATTTGTTTTAAATTGCAATGGTTTCCTGTTGTAGACTCTCATTGCTAAAGACTTACATTTTGGGTATAGTACGCCAAAGAAGAAAACTTTTGCTTGTCATAGTTCCTTTGATTTGGAGGATGCAACTTGGTTTGAGGAAATTAAAGTTCCAAATGCACTTGAGAGGAAATCAAAGTCAATATTGAATGGGAGGAAGCTAAATGACATCTCAGTGGCCTTATTTGCCTCCATGGATGATACAGAAGATCATTGAGGAGGAATATAACTAGATTATATTGTACTTATAGATTAAGTGTGTAGAGACTAAAGAGAGATTTGAAAAAATCTACTAAGAAGATACCATTCTAATTTCTCACGTTAAGATATATATTCACCAGACATTTCTTCAGATATTTCACTGAAGATCCTTTGGGCTTCCTTGTAATCTTTCTGTACATCTCCAGATAGGCAAAGGGAAAAAAAAGATCGATTCAAGGGATTTTATTTGGTAGGTATTCTTTGGCCTTTCCTCAATTGACAAATTTGAGGGTGTACAAATGATACTGCCCGCAATATGAAATTTAGATTGAGTCACAAGAAGAACAGGAAATTTCGAATTTTTGTCAAATGATTAGGAATGGAAGGATATAAAAAAAAAAAAGAAAGAAAGAAAAGCCGTGGAGATTAGTAATGGTGGGCGAAGACAATCATGTATGAAAGAATATAAATTCTCTACCTTTGACTTGTGATTTTAAATTTTTATTGGAAAGGAAGGTTTATTAAACTACCAATTAAGAATACCCTGAAATCTCTCACTCCCCAATTTTACATTTAAGAAATTTCTGATTTTGTTCCTACATCATGGATAGTTTATATCCGATAATTGCTGACTTTGCGTAATTGCGTTTCCATTTTATTTATTTATTTTTTGGTATTTGGTTGTTGCCACTTGCCACTAGCTAGAAGAAATAAATTTTATTATTATTATTATTTTGTGTCAACAAGTAAGCACTAACACGATGTTTTTTTGCAAAGAAATCACAGAAAATTTTTTTTAGGATTAATCTTAAGATCTTGATTTAGATTAGTAGAAAACTAAAGCATATACGGTAATGATATTTAAAGGATAAACACGAGTTTAAAAAAATAAGTAAAAATTTATAGTTAATAATTGATGGAGTGCAATGTCATCAAACATCGGATCAACCTTAACAAATTAGATTTACCAAGAAAAAATAAATAAAAAACAAAGCATGATGATTGTTTTGAAATATAATTTTAAGATTCAATTAGAACGGAGATATACTTGCAAAATAACCTATTAAAAAAATACTTACAAAATAAGAATGAAATAGGAAACAGGATAAATTTAGAATCTTATTAAGATGTTTACAAGATAGGAAGTACCGGAATCCATTCTAAATTAAATGAAATTGATTTTGGTCATTTAAAAACATAGTTGGTTTAAAATTCCAAAATTAATTAATATTTTTAAAATTGATTTTAGGATAAGTGAAAAATTATTATTTTTTGTTCAAATTACTTTTAAAAAATTTATCAAATAAAAATTTCTTTAATTTAAAGTCAATTCCAAATAGAGATGAATTTGTTTTAATGTTTGAGAAAATGTGATTATGAAACATAAATTTTATATATAACTAAAAAAAATCTGAAACCATTTTTTTTCATCGAAAAACTACACTTTAGTCTTTATAACTTATTAAAAAAAAGTCTTTTTTATTTATATTCTAATGATTTTATAAAAAAAAAAAACACATTCAAATGCACATTTAAATCAGTTCTGCCTAAATTAATTATCAATTATCAATTATATAAACGTAAAACTTAACGCACACTTAGTTATCAAAGAAGAATCAAATGCAACTATTAAAATCTTGTATCCTCCGCGTTTACACCAATAATTTGTTGTTTTCCTTAATTGATATTCACCAAAAAAATTATAATAACTATAAATAGTTTTGATAATATTCTGAAATACAATGATTAAGTAAGAGTTTATGTTGATCCTTAAATTATATGTGTGATCCATTTTACTATCTAAAATTAAAAAAAAATATCAATTTAGCCCTAAAGTTGTAAAAACCGATTCAAGTAATTAGTTCATATGGTAATGTTGGTGGGGATTATTTTGAATTCATCACTAAAAAAGCTATTTTGAATAAATTTTTTCAATTTCAAGAAACAAAATAAAGTAAGCATATAATTTTAGAGACCAAAATAAATATTTACTGATAATGATCTACAAATAGAAATGATACAAAGGAAATTTTTTAAATGGATTTTGTTTAGCTCTTTAAAAAACAAATTTTATATAAATTCTTGTTTGAAAGAAGTGCTATTTAAATCTTACGGAGTATAGTACGTGTGTAACACCCTAAAAATCATATAAAAATTAATTTGAGCTTTTCTAGTCATAATTTTAAAAATCTAACAGACATAGAATTAATGAGGACGATCCAATGGATCTGTAAAACAAAAAAAAGTTTGAATAGTAACTTGCGGGCCTTGTAGGTCCGCCGGGACAACCGAAACCCTATAATTAAGACCCGGAGATCCTCAAAAGTGAGAAATTATAGGATTAAGGTTAGAAATAAGTAGGAATAAATATTTTATATCTAGAATTAATTTTCAGCCAATAGTTGATTACCTGGGTGCATTGTTTTACCCGTTCGGTAATTTCGGTGTTCGGGTTTTAACACCATAAAAGCTACTTGGTGGCCAAGTAACTTCTAACATTCACATCTTGCCAAGTGGATGGCAAGGATTGAAGCTTGAAAAGCAAGTTTTAATCATGGTCTTTCATTTATTATTATTTTACTCGGGTGCCAATATCTAATCCGTTCGGTGGAATTTTGGTGTGCAGTTTTAACACAGAAAAAACTACTTACTCCCCAAGTTAATAAGAGCCACTAGTCTTGAATCAAGTTGATGGCCAAGATTTATTCTTTGACTAAGAAACCAAATCCTAGCCATTTATATCATTTTTTTTCCAAAAAGAAAGAAAAATCACACTTTGACTACATAATTAATATTTTCAACTCAAGATAAATACAATCAACCAAACCTTATCACCCCACCATCATCATTTTTGGCCAGCCCACTCAAGAAACACCTCCTCCATTGTTCTTCCTCTCAAACCTCTAGTAACAAGCTTCAAGCTCCAAAAACCCTAGCCCAAAGTTACAAAAACACCAAACTTCCTTCACAAAACTTGTTATACTCCTCTTAATCTATCAAACTAACCGATTGGAATTTTATTTCCTCACGATTTCTCAAATTGATACCATATTATCTGGCTGTCTAAGAAGGGTTTGATGTTGATTTGGTGACCTTGAAGTGAAGAGAAGTCAATTGGAACATCCTTTGAAGTTAGGAGCCTCAAATCTCTAAAAAGTAGGGTTTTTGAACCTTTTTCCTTTCAAATCTATTTTTCTGTTTTAACTACTAATTTGATGTGATATTTTTGGTTTTAATGGTTGATAATATATTGATATTGATGTATGAATTTTGGTGGAATGTTTGGATGATGTTAGAGAACCCATTTTGTCAAAATAAGTTTTGAATGATATGCTGGAATTCTCGGATTTGTACTGATAGGTTATGATTCACGAATTTTATGATGTATTTGTAGATGTTTTTATGAGCTATAAAAATTATATGTTAAAGCTAACATGCTAAGGAAACTTCATGATTTTTCTTGGGTCTTAAAAATGGCTTTTACTATTTTCTAAAAATGAAAAACCAAGGCTCTAGTTGAGTTGTCTGGACAGTCAATTCTGAAACACTGAAGTTTGCTAATTTTGTTACCATAACAAATGATTTTCCTTTGAAATTTTTATAGAGTGTTGCTAAAATCTTGAATTTTAATCGTGATTTTTGCTATGAATTTATTGAGTCATTTGCTAGGGCTAAAAGTATGGAATTCTGGCTGTTGGCTATAAATAGGAGGTTTCTGACCTCTGAATTTATCTAATTTTATTAGCATAGTTAGAAAATTCTTTTGGCTCTGAAATTTTTACTGAACCTTATGGACACATTGAGGTGTCATGGATAATTTTTGTGACTTTGAAATTGAATGTTTGGTATACAATTAAATTGGTGCTACAATGGTATGAAATCTATCCATATGATGTATGTAGTCTAAGGCCTTATATTGGTGACATAATGACATTTGGTTCAAGTATGATATATATGAATGCATGCCAGTGCCTTTAATGATTGATTTGAGGCTTGATTGGAATGATATCATGAATGAATGCCTACATGTGCTTTATGCATGTATTCGGAAAAGAAAAGTGAATGAGGCATATATATGTGGTAAAAGAGAATGTATAAATTTCACTCATGCGTGTTCTGACATAGGAGAAAATAGAAAGAAGACTTAAGTTGAATGAGGGGAAGGCAAAAAGAGGAACTTCCCTAGACTTTATGTTCTGACATTGGAGAAAACAGAAACAAGACTTAAGTTGAATTGAGGGGAAGGCAAAAAGAAGAACTTCTCTCGAGATATTGAGTCGGTAGACGTATCGGCTAGGAATAGAACTGTGTGTGATTTGAAAATGGAATAAAATGAAGTCCGATGATCATGTATAGGAATGAACTCAGTCCTGATGACCAGTCTATTTCCCATTGTGGCGTTGTCCATGGCAAATACCTTTTGGTATAAATTATCTATTGTGGAGTTGTCCACGACAGATACTCGTTGGGTATAAACTAAGTCTTTCCTATGTCAATGAGAATAGAAAAATTTACTAAATTGAGTATTGCAGTATGATATGAACTAAGTCTTTCCTATGTCGATGAAAAGAGAAAAATGCATTGAGTTAAGTTTTGTGGCCATAAATAGTAGTAGGCCCTTGAAGACAATTTCATTGTAATTGAATTATGCATGGTTATATCATATTGAGTTATGTTGTTTTAACATTATTTCATATGATCTTGAACCTGATATTACCTGTGTATTAATTGATTGATTATTAAAAGTTACCCATTTCGAAAGTACGATTTAGAACTCTAAAATTGAACCATTGTTGTGAAATGCATAGTAACTTTTTTCTAATAAATCGAAGTGGTTGGGACGATGACAATGACATTATGATTGTGTAATTGGGGAATTGCCTACTGAGAATTGTATAATTCTCACCCCTACTTATTTGTGTTCCTATGTCGTCTCTAGGTAGATCTAGTGGATTATGGAGTTATTACCTAAACAAAGTCAGAAATGTAGCAGTTTAGTAGTTGATGTTTTTGTTTTACTGTACTTAGTTGGAGTTATATGTATGTAAATGTAATAGACCACATATATGTATTAAAGCTCATAGAAGAGCTTCCTTTTATACTCAATAAATGTTGTGTTTTCTTTGTTATATATTTTAAAAGAAATACGCTTAGTTATCATACGCGCTAATCGAATTTGCTATAGTTATTTAGGAAAGATCTGTAAATTAATAAGTAACAATTCTCGAGTACAATGTCATGACTTAAGGATGATGTTGCACTTGGGAGGGTGTTACAACGTGCAAGTTCAAGTTCTAGATAATGTTTTTATATTGTGTTCATCTCTTTTTTTTTTTAGGAGTTTATGATTTTTCCTTTGTATGGAATTTTCTCATCATTTGAGTCATATATATACATACATACATACATACATACATACATATATATATATAGTCATAATGTAGGTGATTAATATTTGAGATTTGAATAATATCTTTTCATTATACAATGATGATAAATTTGCTCTACTAGCAATATCATATTTTTTTATATTCCACTAATTTTTTTTATCTGTTTAGATTTACATTTACATTTACTTTCAGTCATCATATTTCCATTTCATTTACCTTTTGATAATTATTACACATGAACAATAATTACATTTTTTTTTTCTTGTTGACACCAAGTATCATTCTTATATTGACAACATGACATATATGCAGAGATTCAATCATTGTTGTGTTTTTATTTTCATTCATACTTTGATTTTTTTTTAGTTTGCTATGTTTTGCTAAAATTTCTATCGATTTTAATCAAATATAATTTACACTGTCGTGTCTGCATGGTGTTGGTTTCTGGAGGTATGAATTCCCACAATCCTAAGGACGAGGTCTCTTAGTTATTTAATTTGCTCTTTATCAAAGTGAAAACAATTTCTTTAACAACTATTCTATTTACTAATATTTGACCTACACAGTTGCACGGACAGTTGTAAACTTGTAATGGACATATATTCGATATTAAAATAATATATTTTAAAATATTTTGAATAACAAAATAAATTAACTATAAATTATATTGAAAAATAACAACAAAATCAGGTATTTATGATGACACGAATAATATCATTGTCCTTCGCAAGGGCAGCGTGTCTTGTGGGTGAAGGAGGCATTGGCCCCCGTGAATTTCCTTCTTTTTTTTTTTTTAAAAAACATTTGGCCTATTCGAAATTCAGTATTTAATTAATTTTTATGAACTATTTACTTATTAGATATTTTAATACTATAACAGACAATATATTATGTATATAATTGTATGCATTTTCTAGGTACAGAGATCTAGAAAAAAAAAATCGCTACAAATCTATAATTTATAATCTATAATATATAATCTATCTATAATACTAATATTTCAGACTCATTCTAGGAAAAGTTTTACAAGTGTCGCTCATAGAACAACTTATGATCCACAGTTTTTAAAATCTTGATTATTAATTATTTTGTTATAAAAATTACCATTATATCTATTTCATTAATGCAACATAAATATTTTATATTAAATTTTGGATTTCAAATCATACAATTATTAATTTAAATGATATAATTCATCAAAATATGTCAATTTAAATTATATAGCATTAAAATTGAATATTCATGTGATAGATATCTTTTTCTATTTTCTTTATAATATTTTTTTATTTTTTTAATTAAAAACATATTTTTCCATATTAATTACAAAATTTTAAATTTTGAATTCATCTTGATGTTTCAAATTTTGGATTCAATAGACTATTTAATTTCTATTCCACAGCAAACTAAAATTCAATCAGATTAGTGTAAAAACAAAAATAGAAACAAAAACTATTGCTACAAAGAAATGTTCGCTATAATTAAATTATAAGCCTATTAAATTATTCTTAGAATCTGTAACATATTCATTGTTATAAATGATGACCACTTATACTAATCAAAATAAAAACCCTTAACTTCTCTTAGAATCTACAATATCAGTTTGTTATTGAGATATCTATTGTCTAAAGCTTTAGTATGAAATGTTAACACCTCATTTCATTTCTCCTATGTATTCCACAACTTTCTTTTCTCTTCCATTATTCCTCTCATATGTTCATATTTTTCATTTCTCTTCATTTATTATCTATTAGTTTTCTCAAAATATATTAATTTACTTCATTTCTTAATTTTCTTTTTCGTGATTTATATTAAGGATTAAGAATTTGAAGGTTAGAAAATTTAAATGTCCCACCATTCTTCTTTGAAGCGCTTTTTTTCTTTGTGAGATTTTTTTCTTGGTACAATGACTTTATGTTTATTTAGTGTTTTTAATTTGTATATACATATTTTATACATTTAAATGTTTCCTCAATGAAATAAAGATTTAATTTTTTTAAGTTCTCTTAAAATAAACCAATTTATTTATCCTTTTCATTTTCAGTGTTTATATCCAATTTATTTCTACCATTCTTCTTTCTGATTTTTTTTTTGTTTTGTATAGAGATTTTTCAATGTTTATTTAGTCATTTACTTTGTGTATAATATCTTAATGGTCTTTTTCTATGTTTTATGCAAAAGGCAATTACTAGACTATAGGCTCAATCACGTATTGTTCAATCCTCTGTGACAATAGTAATTGTGTTTTTCATAAATAATTTAGTAAATATTTTATTGAATTTGAGAATAATTTTATTATTAAATAAACGAGTATTAATGATTTTATAATTTTTTTTCATTTCAGAATTTGAAGCCACAATTAAATAAAAGAGATGTTATTGATGGACTATCTCAACTAGTTATTTAACTAAACTTAAGGTAATAAAAATTAAATACTAAGAATGATTGAAGATTGTGTTTGGTTGTACTTTTATTTTTACTTTTGTTTTAATCATTATTTGGTAGAACATTTACGTCAGAGGAAATTGTTGTTGTGTCTACAACAACACTTTCCTGAGTCAGTTTAGTTCACAACCAAGCTAGCTAATGATTCCAATAGCAATATTAGACAAAATACATCAGCTAATCTCCATTGGAATTTTTTTATATCGTTCCACCTTCTTCAATTTATTTTTTCTTCATTATTTTTGTAAGGCTTAAAGATTGCTGAATTCAATCTATACATAGCCATTGAATTATAATTTCAGTTCCATTTACAAACACTAATTATGGAGGATGAATAATATTTTGGAACAAAATTATATTTTTAATTTAAAATTTTCATTGTGCATTAACGTTGCACAAATTAATTGTTAACTACTATTTTTTTTATTTTGATGTGAATCGAATATACTGATATATGTATAGTTATTGATTGGTTTTTCTTCCAATATATGGATTTATTGTTCTCTTTTTTTTCTCATGCTAAAACTTTTAATTAATTGATAAAATTTGAAATATTATTTTTGTATGTATGTACAATCCATATTTATTTGTGTTTGCTTTTTGAAGTATTGTAATATCCCAAATATAAATTTCGGTGGTATATAATTTATTATTACTATTGGTATTATTATTATTATTACTTTGAAGGTATTGATATAGGCTATATTAGTTTTTATATATATATATATATATATATATATATATATATATATATATATAAGTATTATTATTATTATATATAAAAGTATTGTTATTATTATAATATATATATATATATACATGTATGAAACGCACGGAGCTTGCCCTGCCAGCGTTCTTCTTATTGTTATTATTATTATTATTATTATATTACAAACTTCAAATACTGAACGCCGCATCAACCATCATCGTTTACTTTATTTATATATATATATATAAGTAAGTAAAGTAATCAAACGCACGGAACCAGTAAATGCTATTATTATTGTTATTATTCAATAATATATATATATATATAAGAAAAACCTCAAACCCTTGGAAGCAAAACACGCTTCAGCATCTTACGTGAATATGACGCAAAGCAACTATGTGTTGTCTTTTTTTGCAGACTCTTAGTTGCCTAGTTGCCAAGGAAATATTTTTTTTGACACATTATACTACTCCAAAATATTTTTCTAAGAACCCTAGTTGCCAAGGAAATTTTCCCTAGAGAGAAAAACTGGTTTCTCTCAATTTTCTCCAATCAATCTCTTCCGGTAAGTGATCTTCATGGAATTTAGTCAATTCTTTCTCTCTTTTATCTAGTCTGTGAGTTTGGGTATTGTTAGGCATGGTTTTCTCTCATCATTCTTCCTCCCTATCATCCCAAACTTAGTTTGGGCAAATAAATTAAATCGTTTATGTCTTCATTGTATTGTTTGGCGATTCTGTGCCATTCCTGCTCCCCAAGGTCAAGTTGTCAGTGAAAGTACACTCCCAGTTACCAACGGTGAGTGGGTTTAAGCTCATGGCTATACTTTTGGTCATTATTATTATTTTTCTAATATTATATAAATTATTTATGGAATTTTAGAATGATTTATGCCTAGAAATTATGCTTTTATGAATTATATAAATTATTTATGGAATTGTAGAATGATTTATGCCTAGAAATAATGCTTCTATGAATTATAGAAATTTTAGAAGATTATTATTTTATATTTATCATGAAAGATTATTATTTTAGAAAGCTCATGGGACCATACTTGCTGTGTGTATGATTTAGATATATTTTTATCAGTCAAAAAATTTCATGAACTCATGTATTGTATGAACGGTGAATTTTGTTGCTATTATTTTTAGCCAATAATTAGTCAGAAATAGATCAGTGAGTTAACGGCTGTAGGATTTGATCGTTAACCTTGGTACCAAGTGGTCCATTAGAGGACTAGCTCGCCCACAGTAAGGAACCTAATAAGGTGTCCATTTATGGGACCTAGTTAGGTGCCCATCAGATTAGCCATTGGCTCAGATTTAGCTATCAAGCTCAGATTATATTTATGTACAGAATCATTTTTGTTTCTCTACTAGTTGTTGCCATGAACTTAGTTAAATTATTGTTTTCATTATTATTATATGTAATTATATATAAAATGCTTTACACAATTGCATGTATATATATTATGTATTCTTGTTGTTGTCCCATATGGGTTGTGAGTGGAGGCTCACTCATTGAGTTTTGATGAACTCACCCCTCTCTTTTCCTCCCCTACAGATTCAGCTACAGGTTCAGTTGCACCACAAGATCTTCCCCAAAGAGTGTCAAGAACTTCTTTTGGTGAGCTTCGCTTCGGAGTGGGGCTTATTATAAGTTATGTTAGTTTAGTAGTGCTCTAGTAGTTGTGTAGGGAGGATCCCGGACATGCATAATATGAATTTATTTATTTTATAGATATCAGCTATTTTATTAATTATGTTTGATTTCTACTGCATTATAGATTTTATGCAGTTTTAAATTCAGGATTTATGTTTGGAGATATTATCAAGTTTATGGAGTTTGATTAAATTGGAAATATTATAAATATATTTTGATTTATTTATGCATATTGTTAGTTATGTTACTAGAGGTGAGGACTCAACACCTCACGTGCCGGTCACGTTCCCTAGACGGGTCGTGACAAGTATAATCATTATTAATATATTATTTTGTTTAGGAAAATAAAATTATTGATAGATTGCTAATTTTATTTTCCAAATCCTCCCCTTACTATTCAAGTGACAAATTTTATTTTTTAATTCATAAAAACTAATATTATACACACACCAAAAAATCAGAAACGTAGCAAAACTTAATAATAAATAATATTATTACCTTTTTTTATAAGTCTAATATTATAACCTTTAATTGATTCTGATATCTATATCAATCAATAACGTATATATACTAATAGGATTATTATCCATTCCATTACTATTTTAATTTTTTTCTTTTTTTGAAATTTTTTAAATAAATCCATAAATATACGTAGGGATTCAAATCTCCACAAAAAAAAAGGAGGAATAAGAACCCACAATGGGATTAAAGGAAAATTCTAAATGAGGAAGGGGTGCAGAGAAAAAGTTTGTAACTTCAAATCTAGTGCTTTTGATAATTTTATATATATATATATATATATATATATATGTCATATTTCATTTTTTTAAAACTTAAACATTTCAGTTTTTCAATTCAATAGTTGTTTCGAATTATTTTTTTGAGAAAAACTTCAATTTTCAAAATTAAAATATTTTTAAAAAATCAATTCTATAATTTACACTTCTTGAATAATAATACTAATTATTTACATTTTTAAAAAATTAATTTCATAATTTTACTACTTCAATAATTGAGATGACATAAATTAGGATTATATATGATGCTTTACTAATTATAACATATTAATTATAATATATATTTTAAAATTGATATTTTAATTTACTAAAAGGATGTCTAAGGAAATGATGTGTAATTGAAATCACATTAATTAAATATATTCATTAATTTTTTTATTAATTAGGAAATATATTTTTATTTTTTATAAATTAAATAATCTAATTTACTAAAAAGTTGTAAATGACTAGAGATGACAAAAAAAGAAGAAGAAGAAAGTGGATACACACTGGGATTATCTTTAATAATCATACGAGAATGAAGATAGATTTTATCTTTTTGGGAATGACTGACATGAGAAAAGTTCCTATTTGTTAAACAGAGCAGGGACGAGGGACAACATACCCTCATTTATTCAATTATCCTTATTAGATTTGCATTATGTATGCATTTTCAATTTTAATTTGGATTATGTTGCATCAGTAGTATTTGTTACTATGGGTATTTATGTTTTAAATTTTTGAAATTTTTCTTTTTTTGAAAATTTTTAATAAACTATGAATATTTATAGGGATTCAAATCCCCACAAGGATAGGGAACGGGGACTCGTGATGGGAATGAGGATGGGGATCGGGGCAAAATTTCAAATCAAGACGGGGAAATGAGACAAATCCCTTTTCTCATATATACTCATTGTTATTACTATAAATAATCATGATATAATTAAATTATCTACTTATTTTCTTTCACTTTTCAACAATTTTAAATTTTGAAATGTGTAAAATATTCATAAAATATAATCTTTATTATTAGTTATAGGTTATCTACTGAAATTTTTTTCAGCCTTATAAACATGATATTCGAAATCAGATGCAAAATAAAATCAAATGGCAATTTATAATATTTTTCATTTATTTAATTATTTAATTACTAACTTATTTTCAAAATAAATTTATATATTCAATTTTCTATAAGATGTATTTAAATAAATTATTATTTATTTTCCTTAATGGTTAACAAACTATTTTTTATTATTATCCCGTGCAACGCACGAGTTGAACTACTAATTTAAAAATAAATTCAGCAAGGAATATAACATAGGATCAACTGACACCTTGTTCATAATTAGAACAGTAAATTTGCAATTAGATAAAACAAAATTTGCATCATAGAGCAAATTATTACCCAAATCTAGCACATTCTTATCTTTATCTCCTAAATAGTAAATCCCCTCTGTCTCGTCCTGCACAAAGAAGCTTCTCAGTAGGAGAGTCTTTATCAGGATAGACAATCTATTTACCTAGTCAATGTTTGTAATGCCAGTATACAATAGCTAGCTAGTAAGACAATCTTTAAAACAAATTTGTTAAAAATAAAATATATTAACCAGTTACATCATTAAGGGTCCATTTGGATAGTGCAACTTGTGACTTTATTTAACTTTTTAAAACTCAAGAGTCATATTTTTACTTTTTATTCTATTTGATTAAACATCTTATTACTTTCTAAAAGTTATTTTGTGTGCTTTTTAAGAAGTTAAAATATCTAACTTTTCAAGAAGTATTTTTTAAAACACAAAAAATAAACACTTTTATTATTATTTGTTTGAATACAAAATAACTTATTCATAAGTCACTTTTCAAAAATTATTTTTGTATAAGTGCTTAAATAAATGATTTACCCAAATAAAACCTAATTAATATTGACCATCGTCAAAGTGCAGGAAAATACTTTTTTTTTAAATTATTTTAAATTTTCAATAAATAATAACAAAAAAAAAGACCTAACATTATAACTTTATTTAATAATCATACATATGATTATATGAATACTCAACAACATGATTAGTTATCAATGTAATTAAAGAAAGTTTTGAAATGAAAAATAATGCAACCATTGCAACCAAATATATAGTTATGAAAAATTATATTAAAAATAAACCCACCCAAACATTAAATTAAACAACATACAATTTTTTTTTAAATATAGTTAATCCAACAATATAAAAATTAGAAAATTCTTTAATATTAGTCAATTCATCATATTTTATATAATTTTTATATAATATTAGTAATTGAATAAAATATGATGAATTGACTAATATTTAAAAAATTTGGTTAAACATCTTATTATTTCCTAAAAGTTATTTTGTGTACTTTTTAAGAAGTTAAAATATCTAACTTCTCAAGAAGCATTTTTTAAAACACAAAAAACAAACACTTTTATTATTATTTGTTTGAATATAAAATAACTTATTCATAAGTCACTTTTCAAAAGTTACTTTTGTATAAGTGCTTAAATAAATTATTTACCCAAACAAGATCTAATTAATATTGACCATCGTCAAAGTGCAGGAAAAAAAATTTTAAATTTTTTTTAAAATTTTTAATAAATAATAACAAAAAAAAGGGGCCTAACATTATAACTTTATTTAATAATCATATATATGATTATATGAATACTCAACAACATGATTAGTTATCAATGTAATTAAAGAAAGTTTTGAAATAAAAAATAATGCAACCATTGCAACCAAATATATAGTTATTAAAAATTATATTAAAAATAAACCCACCCAAACATTAAATTAACAACATATAAATTTTTTTTAAATATAGTTAATCCAACAACCTTAATGCAATTACAAGTGGGTCCACAATTTAATGAGCTATGAGAGGTCATGAGTTCAACTCATCTCATCCCCACCCTTATTCCCTAATATCTTAATTAACAAAATACCTTAATACAATTACTGAAAATAAAAAATGATTTAGGCTCAAAGATCTGTATAACTTAAAATATCTTCTTCTTTTTTTTTTGTAGGAACTTAAAAGATTAATTGAATCCTAAATCAGTTAATCTAAAAATCTAGCAATTAGGTATATTTGTGTTATATAATAAAATTTAAATTTTGTACAACATAAACAATAGAAAAGAAGTGATGTGTAGAAAAGTTTTCAAAAATTAAGGATACAAAATTTAAAAATATTTTCATACAATTTTTTCATAATAAATAGAAGATTTGTTTTCCAAAAATATGGTGAAAAAATTCCCCTTCCAAATATATACGATTAAATGGTTCATTTTTCTGTAAATAATACTTTCCCTCTTTTAAAATATTTATCCACTTTAAGATAATTTTATATTTTAAAATATCTGTTAATTTCATATTTTAATAAAATATTAATTTTTTCTTATGATATTGTCTCTAATTAATTTCACATTTTCAAAGTATTTCATTTAATGTTAGCCTTAAAAATTGTGCTATATTAATTAATATGTAAGGATATATTAGTTAATTTATTATATTTTATTCAATAACCAATATTATGTATGTTAATGGTCTTCGTTGGAGTTATTAGACTTAATTCAGTTAATTGTATGTTGACTCTATGTTAATTGACTTTCTACTTTATATATAAGGCGTTTCATACTAATTGTGATCCTGCAATAGTGCTTGAAGTTGGTAAAATATTCCTCTCAAATGACACTCAAATACACAGAGATAGTACTTAGAGTTGATGCCAAGCAATGAAGGTGGTTTTACACATTGTGGCATTTGGAAACAATCTTATTATTTTCTTTCCATATATTTTGTAAGAATAATATTAATTTTATTTATAATATTGAATTACCACTAAGACAATATGGAAACTTCATAGTGGATCTGATACTGAAACCCTTAGATCTCAAATATCATTTTACTCATTATTTCATTTTTGTGGTAATGTGGTTTGTGTGGTCTTTTGAAAGTGGATTTATATTCTCTAATTGACAAATCTATCTCGACCATGGGTTATTAGCTCATGTTTCAAAATTGGAAAAAAAGAAAAACTACTTTTATTATTAAGATGGAAAAAAGTGCTGACTCTGTGTGTTTTTCTCATATTAATTCTGGATAAATCACTAATATTTAGTTAGTGTGGTTATTAAACTGCGCGCTTTAATAGAGTGTGAGACTAAACTGAAGTTACAATTTACTCTCTCAATTATTGAATAATTATTCAATTATAAATATTTACTGAAATTAAATAAATGATTGATAAAATATCAATGTTAGTAAAGATTAAAAATAGTTTATTAAATTGCCATTGTTTCTTTTCAATACTCCAACTTCCTTTCTCATATTTCACTGATGAGTCAATAGTATTTAATAGGGGTATTATTGATAAAAAAATAATTAATATTACCTATATTTTTTAAATAGACAATTATTTTTTGACAAAGTAAATTTTCGAAATAGACAATCATTCAATGATGGATGGAGTAGTCTAACAATGTCTATAAAAGTATTGTGAAGAAAAGTAATTTTGATAGACAGTGACTATTGAAAATACTTATAAACTTTTATCGATAAATATTGTGTATTTTTTATATGTAATAATTGTTGATAAAAATTTATAAGCATTTTCAACGATCGCTTTTTATTAAAATTATTTTCCTTCATAATATTTTTAGTGACACTTTAAATGTAAAAAATAGTTGAAAATATTCATTTTTTTGTGGTGTTGATCTTATAAGATATTCATAACTTATATCATACCATAAAACTAAAAAGACCCTTTATCTCATGGTACTTGTAACAACTCCTACTGCTTTATGGATTAACAACTGTCCCCACAAACCAACACGGGTCTTTTCAGCATGCTTTGTCCTCATTCACATGCTTCTTAGGAAAACTTCCCAGGAGGTCACTCATCCCAAAATTACCCCAAGTCAAGCACGCTTAACTGTGGAGTTCTTTCAGTTTAGGCTACCGAAAAGAAGATGCATTTTGTTGATATAGATAGTATGAATCAATTCATATAAGCCTTCCTCAACTGTATAGTCCCATACCTATGCAGTCTTAGGATCCCTCTCATTCGGGTGTGTAATCGGTTCATCCATGTACCCCTCCGCTTAGAGGACCTTGCGAGGAGCCGCTCCTTGTCCGTGCCCTCTTTGCACCGGCGATCACTCCTCGTCCTCGTCCTCGGGCATTACATGCCCACCAGCTTCCGCTTGGTTTGTCCTCGAACCACACCGTACTGGGAAAGGTGCAGGCTCTGATACCATTTGTAACATCCCCTGCTGCTTTATGGATTGACGACTGTCCCCACAAACCAACATGGGTCTTTTCAGCATGCTTTGTCCTCACTCACATGCTTCCTAGGAAAACTTCCTAGGAGGTCACCCATCCCAAAATTACCCCAAGTCAAGCACGCTTAACTGTGGAGTTCTTTCAGTTTAGGCTACCGAAAAGAAGATGCATCTTGTTGGTATAGGTAGTATGAATCAATTCATATAAGCCCTCCTCAACTGTATAGTCTCATACCTATACAGTCTTAGGATCCCTCTCATTCGGGTGTGTAATCGGTTCATCCATGTACCCCTCCGCTTAAAGGACCTTGCGAGGAGTCGCTCCTTGTCCGTGCCCTCTTTGCACCGATGATTACTCCTCGTCCTCGTCCCCGGACGTTACAGTACTCAATGAAGATAATCATCAATAATCGATAGGGGACTACTGAATGGTTTTTGTTTATTTTTTCTTTTTTCTTTTTGTTTTTGGTAAGGTGGGGCTACCGGATGTTATTAAGGCTTATTGATGTTGATATATCATTATGTATGGAATATATCACTAAAAAGTATATCACTAGAGCTTTTTAAAGTATACTCGAGTTTTATTTATTTTTTTAAGTATTTTATAGAAGAAAGATGTTAAATGGATCGAAAATTTCTTTATGCAAAAATAAAAGAAGAACAATGTTTATCAGTCGTTAGATTTTCTTGATAGATCAATCATGGATGAGGCAAAACCAACATAACTTTACAGATGCATGCTCCAACGGTATTTGTCGATTTTCTACTGATATGTTAGAGCCATGGATTATTTTCCTTCATAGAATTAAATTCTGTAATTAATTGTTTAAGAATATGATAGATAAATCAGTTGGCGTAATAAAAAAAAATTTGAAATATAGATATGATATAATGTTAATATTTAGTGTTCTGTTGAGTTTTTACGACAAACAATATAAATATAAATATCATATAAAATTGAGTATTACATATTTTATGTAGTTGTTACTTCTTTTAATTCTTAAACAATATTATAGATAATTTTTTTCCATCATAACAATGTGATAAAAATTTACTTAATAATATAATAGTGTATGATTTATCTAATACTACGATTTTCCCCTTCTTTTAACAAACTGTGATATCAGTATGAACGAATTAATTTTAGGGTAAAATATATTTTATCACCCTGAACTTTAGGCTATGATTGATAATTTTGTAGATGATAAAAAGGAGTGATTAATAATGGAATGGAAGAGAAATGTGAGGAGTAAACTGGAAGAGTCTTGACCCCCAATATAAAAAGTTAAAAAAATTTGATTTTAAGTGGCAAGCGAGGGACACGTTGTCCCTACTAGCCATACCACTCTCTTGTCTAAAATTGATTCCAAATAAGGGTCATTTAAGTTTAGCCTTCCCATTCCCTCCATTTTCATTCTCCTAATGATAACCTTAGGTTATATGTAGTTTATATCCTAACTTTTGAAAATGTGCATTATGACACCATGGACTTTTTAAATAGTGCAAACACTCCATTCGGTTAAGTTGATATTCATTTTCATAATTAAGTAGTCATACACATGTCACGTACATAATTAAACAGACAACTTTTTTTTTAAAATCAAATATTCTAATCCTAAATTTTCACTTAAAAATGGATAAAAATACCCTTTAGATGATACAGTTCAATGGCAACAAAAGGGTATTTTTCTCTGTTTCTAAGTGGAGGAGTGTTCAGTGTTGGGAAATTTGATTAAAATGAAGGGTAATATGACTACTTAACAATGGAAATATATGTCAACTTGATAGAATGAGGTGTTTTGCATTATTTGAAAAATTAAGGATATCGTGACACACATTTTAAAAAGTTAGGGTATAAATTGTACATAACCTAAAATTTAGGGAAATAAAATGTATTTTACCCTTATTTTTGTTTATATTGCACCATGTGATTTGTATGATGTAAATATCAATGGACATTCAAAGAATGACCATACATCTTAAAATAGAAATTCTATTTCATATCTACAAATATATATAGATTATTTGGTTTTCAAATTAGTTGTTGTGAAAAAAAAAAACCTCTTGTCCTATGATTCATTAAGGTTGTTTTTGGTAGTGGGGTAAAAATGAGGATAAATTTTTTATGATTGAGATTAATGTATAATTTTATATATAGAACCCAAACAAAGAAAACTTACTGTCATTTTTACTGTCCAATCAAACATATTTTAAAAATAAATATGTAAATTTTTGTTATGCTTTAAAAATATAATGAAGACGATGTTGAAGGAGTTACTTTAAAGGTACATCTTCTTTTTTTTTTTCCTTTCATGTGACATTTATCTTTAGAAGTTTTGTTTAGGTATATTTTCATTAATGATATTATCTATTTTATCAGTTATTTTATTTTCAAGACTCTTGCGATATTAGAGATGCTTATCATAAGTGTGACCATTCTCGAAACCCTATCCCACTAGGTATGACCATTATGTAATGATGATTTAAAGAATGATTAATGTACATACAACTTAGTCTGCTGTTTAAATTATTTCTCTATCATAATCATATAATTTAAAATTATATTATTATTTATTTCTATTATCCGCATAATTGCGCGGATCAAATTCTAGTTTACGATATAGACAGAAGAAGCCCAAAGAGAAAGGCCCAAATATCGCTTGCTTTTTTTAAAAAAAAATTATAAAATGAGAGAAGGATTGGTTGTCAGACTGAATCCCTTTCTTATTTCTTTTTTTTTTTTTTTTGGTTAGTTCTCGTTCCCCTTACCTTCAGTGATCAGCCTTAGTTTATTTGGGCTGGATGTTTTCATATTTTCCCCCTTCATGTAGTTGGGTTTTAAAAAAAAAAAAGAAAACGTGATAAAACAACAGAACCTGGGAGTTGACTGTGAATGCTCTTGTTGTCTTGTCTTGCAACTTAGTATCAACTAACTTGCGACAATGGCTTCCGCAAAACGGCAAGTCCCCGGCGAAGGCGAAGGCGAAGGCGTACCCGACCCCAAGAAGCCCAAGGCAGCAGCATCCCTTCCTTCTGCAACGCGCGTCCTTCTCAATCCTGCCGACTCTGACTTGGGTATGTGCCGTTCATTTCTTCTTCCTTTCGTACCATCACTCTCTCTCTCTCTCAAACGTATATCCTTAAACTTTAATGCTTCTCAAGGCTCTCTTTCGAATCTTGTTTTTAATTGTCTAATCACTGGCCTGCCTTTCATCGAACTTGCTTAAAGAAATATCTTGGGTTCTTGATCTTTGTTACAATACTCGCAGAAATTTAGCTTATGTCGGCATGTGTTAGTTCTAGCGGAACCGATTCAGGTCCCTTGAAACACGCTTTCTTGACCTAAAGAACAAGAAACTAGGTTAGGGTTTTGTAAGATAGACCTGTTCTGTTTTTACTGTGAATTTTAATGCTAGAGCAGTTCTTTTACGTGCAAAATTATTGCAAAATCGTCACGCATTTGTTGTTTTCATTTTTCTAATGTGTTTTCTTTCATGAATAACTTGTGCGTTTCGCCTTTGATTACCTTAATCTAGAATTGGTTTGTTGCTAGATTTCAATATTGAACGCGATGGACTTGTCGGATACGGACTTCATGAGGAAGGGTTTGCTTATTGCTGGTCTGGTGCCCGGGCTAACGTTGGAATAACCAGAGGGAGATATTGTTTTGGTTGCAAGGTTGTGTCTCTGCAGCCGGTTCATATGCAGGACACTGACATGGAGCAGCGGCATGTTTGTCGTCTTGGTATCTCTAGAGGGGATGATCTGGTTGGGAACCTCGGCGAGTCTGAACACAGCTTTGGATACGGTGGCACTGGCAAGTTCTCCAATGCAGGAAAGTTTTCAAATTATGGGGAGAGGTTTGGTGTTGGTGACACAATAGTTTGTTGTGTTGATCTCGGAAACGAACCAATGGCTTCAATTGGTTTTTCCAAGAATGGTAAATGGTTGGGTACTGCATACCGCTTTGATGCCGGTCTTTTAGGTCTTGGAGCAGTGGATTCTTGTCTAGAAGATTTACGATGGAAACTGGCACTTTTTCCACATGTGCTGTTAAAAAATGTGGTGGTCCAGATGCAGTTCAGCCTTGAAGATGGACTTGTTCCTGAAGAAGGGTTTAAACCTTGGGCCTCTGCTATCGAGGACAGAAACATCATTATGGGACCTACGTTTTCTGATCCAAGGGATTGTGAAGTGATAATGATGGTGGGATTGCCTGCTTCAGGGAAGACTACATGGGCAGAAAAATGGGTGAAAGAGCACCCAGAGAAGCGTTATGTTTTGCTTGGGACAAACTTAATTCTTGATCAGATGAAGGTTAGTGATATGTTGGCCTGGTTGTGATTATGCTTTTAATATCTGTAGTTTTTGATTAATTCAAATATGTTGTGTAGATACCTGGACTATTGCGGAAGAAAAACTATGGCGAAAGATTTGATCGCTTGATGGATCAGGCAACTGGAATATTCAATGTGGTGCTATCCCGGGCAGCTAGCATTCCTCGTAATTATATAATCGACCAAACAAATGTGTACAAAAGTGCACGTAAGCGTAAGCTTAAGCCATTTGCTGACTATCAGAAGGTAGCTACTTATCTACTTGTTTGTTGCAGCTTGGAAATTAAAATTTCGATGCATTGTAACATCATTTTTTGTGCATTCCAGATTGGTGTTGTCGTATTTCCAAAGCCGGAGGAGCTCAAGGTACGGGCTGATAAAAGATTTAAAGAAATGGGGAAAGAAGTGCCACCTGATGCTCTGAATAACATGATAGGTATTTTTGGCTTCTTATTATTTTTCTATACTCTTTATCTCTTGGTTTTATGTCCATCATTTCTCTTAACTTGGTCTTCTTGTGGCTTATTGTGTTCTTTTTATGCCCATGGCAGCTAACTATGTTCTGCCTAAAAGCAGGGATATGCCTCACTCGGATGAGTATTTTGATCGGGTATGTTGGTAACTTAACAGTCTATATTTTTGTTGCTGTAAATAATGACCCTGCATGCTAAAGCTTTATTTTTTTTTGAAGGTTATATTTGTAGAACTGAACCGAGAAGAGTCTCAGAGATATTTAGATAAGATGAAGCAGGATCTCGCATCTATATCTAGCAATAACTCATCAACTTTACCGCGTGGTGGGTCTGTGCAGTTTTTTGCTGGATCTCCTTTGCAAAATCAAGGAAGTTCTACAGGTTTTTATCTACATGCAGTTATTTTTCTGCCTTGTAGTATCCTTCTGCTATTTAATACTTTTTATTGATCTTAATCATGATGCACTTTGGTTTAGGCAGGGTTAATCACTTGCAAGGTTCTTATTCTCATATCTCCGTGTGCAACTACGAGATACCTCATCATGTTAGTTGGATCTACCTATTTTATACACTTATACTAAATTGTACTCCCATCTATCTTGTTTATTCTGTTTTATGGCAATAAATGTAATGCCTAGCTGGTACTGATAGGTTAACACAAACGATCATGTGACTGAACGACATCATGGAAGTTTGAATTCATTTTCTGGAGGTTATCCAAGCAGTCGAACTCCTCCTGTAGCTAGAGCACCCTCTCCTTGGGGACATTATCCTAATAATGAAACAAGTTTTGCTGGAGATAATGTTGGTTACAATCGAACTTATGGTGTCATTCCTACAGGTGATATCAGGCCTTACAGCAACTTCGCAATGGGTGGCCACTACAGCAGGCCCAATATGGTCTCTCCTGGTGCCTTCCCTGATCCCTACAGAAGTGGCACAAATGAAGCCTCCCCAATTGCAAATGCAGGGACACTGTCTTTCAATTATAGCAGACCTTATAATGACAACAGAGGTTTCCGACCTGACCCACGTAATCCTTCCTCAACCACATATGGAGGTTGGTCTCTTATTCTTATGAATTCTTTCCTTTTTTTTTTTTTTTTTTCTTATTTTGCATATTTATTTTGTTAATATGGTTAACATCTGTTGCTATTACGCCTCAGATTCATTTTCCCCATATGGGACACCGATTCCAAGACCTCCATATGGAAGTTTACCTGATCACATGCAATATTCTAAAGGACATGCCCCTCAACGTCCAAGATACTCCTGACTGTTCTCCAGAGTCTGCTGGTTCTTCTGAAAATAACTAGGTAGCAAATGATGGAATGGGGCCAAGGCTTCCCTGACTGCTATAGTTTAAAAATATGGTTTCGATGCTCGCAGGGATACATTACTGTCAGATGCCTTTGGACATCCTTGTTTCCGATGTTTTCTTAGTATGTGTAGATATGAATGAAATGTAAGAAACTAAGGTTCATTGTATAGGGGTAGATAGTATTCGAAGTACCGATACGTAGCCGAATTTTTTGCGGAAAAAAAAAGCGTGGTTATTGTAAAGTGATGGTAATAAATTGTGGCCGGAATCTGTCGGATTATTGTGAGAGGGCACTTTTCTTTTTTGGGTCTAAGAACAAAACCTGTTGAAGAAATATCAGGGGAACCAACCTTTGGTCCTGAAAAGTAACGGGCCCCAATCCATGTGACGGCCACACAAAAGTGAAATTGCCAACGGGAGCTCCTTGGCTTTGAGCCCACAATGATAACACTACCCAACTACTTCTTGGTGCTCTCCACTTTACACTGCACATGGCACACGACCCACTACCTCAGATTTTAGCCCAAGGGTAGGCGTGGCTGACAGTGCAACGTGCATGATGCCCTCTACTTGTCATTTAGTGAAGTTAAGCTGTGATAGAAAGATAGAGCCAATATCGTAGTTCGGGATTAAGTAATCTCCTTCAACTGATTTGGTCGGTCTAAAACCGAACTTATCAAAGAATAAAGCGGACACTTTTTAACATCTCGAACGAGGCATGTTCACATTCAATGAATTTAAAGATATTCAGAGAAGAAAAATAAATAAATAAGAGTATCGTGCTAGTGTGATAGCATATGATCTACACTTATACACCTATTTCATTGATAAATACTTAGTATATATGTTCTATTGGTTATTAGTTTAATAGTAATTCTCTCTAATTAGCATTCTTGTTATATATTAATTAGTCATTACTTATTCAATCATTAGGCGATTCGGCTGGAGCAGATAATGACTTGCATTCTATTGTCTCACTAATTAGTAATTAGTATTATTAAACAACTAACATCGCTAGGTGGTTTGCTTTATTAGTTACACATTTCATATTTACCTGATTGAATTGCATTCTATCTGTCAACAATATGAATTACTGATTGCTAAACATTTCTTAGCAGCTTGAATGGAAAATCAAGTAGCTAGCTTTGGACTGTTGGAAACATTCTAACACAAAATGACATGCGCGAATACATAAAGGTTTGGGAACTATATAGAGGGCACGCATGCAAAACCTATTAAGTTGAGAAAAATGGCTAGGTTGATAATGCAAAGTAATCCTAGAGGTATGGTCAAATTGTGCATAGGGAATAGATAAATGATAAGCCTATATTTAACAAGCATTTGTTCTATCTTGATCATGTCACGCACCATCTCTTTTATAAGCCTAAACTGGTAGGTAAAAACACATGAATAGTTTCATATCTAATAATTATATGTAATGGATTCCTTGCTGGTTATAAACCCTTTTTAGGATCAATTGCTGTCACTTCTTATGGTTGTGTACTATTATCTTTCTCGGACAGTTTGTTTCCAGTTGGATCCGTTTTAATTAACACCACTAATAGCATTAATAAGACCACGGAGATCTGAAAGTCCATTCATAATACTGAATGAAATTAAAGACATATATATGAACAGACTTCCATCTTATAATCAACTTTTTTTTAATGTTAATCATTAAATTGTTTATCACTTTTTGTAGCTGAACTGTAATTTTTAAATATTTAGCAAGGGCTTGCTGAGTCAAAAGACCATCGGTTCTGTAGCAGGTATTTTTGCAATAACTTCAAGGCAAAACATCCAGGAATGATGCGAAGGTCACTATTCTGGAGCTCAGCCAATTGTGCAAGCCTTAGAAGTTTGAAACTTCCGTGAGTTTGATGAAGAATAATGCTAAAAAGCAACAAGTGTACGTGCCATTGACTAGAGGGCTAAAATTGAACACATAACAAATAATATTACAGAATCTTTTGAACAATGGATTGGTGACCTGAGATGCAAGCCACTCTTATATTCCTTTTTTAATCCTTTTATGTTTATGGAAATTTGTTATTATCGATAGGTAGGATTCGTGAATACGATTGCATGATGAATTCAAAACTACTTTTCCTATTTCCCTATGATAATAAAAAAGCTACGTGAGATTAAAACTTACCAGTCAAATTACTAAGTACTACATAGTGGGGCACATGGAACTCAATGTTAATAACAACGGAAATATTTGTTATGTTCTACATTTGAAACAATTAAGAGAATGTCACTGCATGATCTAGGAGAAAAATGAGCTACATCCAGCCGTGCAATTAATTGGCTTATATCCTCTACTTAAGGCTCATTTCGAGGATACTGTGATAAGAATATATAATTCACATACAGTAATGTTTAATGTACAGCTAAATTATACAGCAAATGCACACCACACACTTTATCATCATTGGATTTGATGAATGAGTAGGATGAGTGAGGACCACACATCACATTCAATAGTAATAAAATGTGTGGTGTATAGTTGTTGTACAATTTAGTTGTACACCAAACATTATTGATTCACATATCATCATGTGCCTAACCCGAGCATGGTCTATGTTGAAGTTGCTGGGACAAAGAATTTAATTTGGTCATACATTCTTCTTTTAAGCGGTTACCAGACAGGACCAAGATGCATGAATGGGAGGGTGACTAATAAAGAAGATGGAAATTTGGAAGGAAGGAGATATTAAACACCTTCAAAGGCAACAAGTGTAGGATTTGGACACATAATGGAAATCAAAGGACCTGTATAAATTGAATACCTAACTATGTTCGCTGTGTGTGTACTAATATGTAAAGTGCAACCATCAGACCCAAGCCAATATTGAAAGTTTGCCACTGTTTGTACCTAGCCTGGCATCTACTGCACATGGCAATCCATATGATGAAGAAGGCTTGTTACGCGGGCCACTTCGAAGTGCAAAAGGAAAGGCAAGGAAACTATAATTTTAATGTACATGCAAAACCAACTTTGATGCTTACTGCATGTATTGTTTGTGTGTATCAGTTGCCAGAAAGGAGAATGACTAGAATAGGACTGGAACTCAATGATGGAGGCTGATCAAGTCATGATGGGAAACCGAGCAATGTGAGAAGTTTAGCTCTTGGGTGGAAATGTATCGTACCTTAGCCAAGAGTAAGGGAATGCCGGTGTGGGGTTGTGGCCGTGACCCAGATGCAGGGTACTATACTAGTGGGGCAGTAAATGCAGGGAATGTTGGGGAACAAGTTGCTACATTGAAAAGACACAAGACCTGTTGATGTTGGGGAATAGTAGAGTTGTTTATAACTTGGCCATGGATTTTGGAGTTGTAGGTGGAACTGAATATGCTGGCTTTTATTAACTATTAGGATTTAGGATATAATATTGGATGAATTAGAGTTAACTGATGTTCTTCGTTTAATTTGTTTTCTTTGCAATCTTGGAATGAATGGTAAATGAGCAGTTGTTAATGTAACCTCTATATATATATATATATAGGCACCCTTTTAATATTCAAGACATACTTGAAAATGTGCAATGAATGTACTTAGTTTATTAATAATTGAATAATATTAGGTATAAATAAAGTTGTATAATAATCTTACACTAATACTTATAATATTTCTTATTTTTTTATGAGAGTGAATATTGATGCACTAAAAGACTAAAAAATATTATAAATGTATATGTAAGATTGTTGTACAATTTTATTGAATTATTCTACACAAAACATTTTAAAAATACAGGGGTCTCATATTTAATATCTTGTTCTACTTGTACACTTAATGTATGAAGTAATAGCTTTTATAATTGCATGAAGTAGAAGCATAAAGCCATAAACACGATCATGACCAAGCAAATTAAAGGGCAAAATAGTTCGGCTAAAGGACCGAAGGTTAACACAGTCATCGATGAATACATAACCAAGCATAACCAGAATACCAAACTCGTTGCATGTCAAGTATGCTCATGTACAGCAACATTGCCACCCACTCGGAGATAAAAACACACGCATAGTACAATATTTTTGAAACATGTGTTGCATTCAGAACTGCAGAAACTCCTTAAACTACGAAAAGCAATTGATTTACTAAAAAGCGGATTCTCACATTAGGTGCTTTAAGTGTAGTAAGAAGAATCAGATGAAATCATTGGTAGAGCAATTCTGATACTGACTATGCTCTCTTAATTTCTGATATTGTTTAAAGTTTATTGGCTAGAAAAATCATGGTTTTGAACTTCATCACAAATCATAATGTTCAACCACCCATTTTCATTTTGGTACTAAAATTTCATTTGTTATTGACAAGATTCATTCTGTTTACTTTACTTTCCTGACATGATTGTTAGATTGCCACTTGGTTATGATTATTTAGATGATACTTTTGAATCTTGATTCTATAATGGATGTATGAGGATTTCTTGGATTCACCTCTACTCCCCCTCATAATTTGGTGGGTTGAATACTTTGGATAACGATTTTTTTTTTTTTTAAAAAAAAGATCATGTACAACTCTATTTTTGTATATGCAGCTTTTAGAAAGCCTTTCATGATGTGTGTTTCACATGTTTTTTGTTTCTTTTTATTCTTTATAAGAACGTGTTCCACAATCCATAACTTCAAAATACTAGTGTCCGTTTTCTAATTCATTTAAATATGCAGCAAGGGCAAACACTAAATTGAATGTGTTTTGCATGCAAATTTTTAGTCAACTTTTCTGTTTCTTTTACTTTGGGACATTTTTCATTTATATCTTTTAGTTCTTTTTATATATAGTTTTTTATTGTGTTTCTCATTGTTTTGATTTGTCAATTTGTAGTCTACTTTGGAAATGTCTTTTGGATGTATCACACGATGCCAAGAATGAGGAGATTAATTTTATTGGATTGTCCATTTTTTTATCTATTGTGAGGTTTTTAAGTTGTACATTAGGTGACTGATGTTATTGCAGTAGTTGTGCTTCCATTTAATTGCCTCACTACTTGAACCACATTGATAAACAACACAATTTCAAATGTGATTCCCAAAAAAGTGTCCCTTCTACGAGAGATATTCCAATTTAATCTCCTTAGAAAATAGTATGAAGCTATCAAGTTAGATAATAATGCACTTCAAGCTTAGAACCAAAAACTTCAGACTGTGATTTGTTAGTCTTCTTCTACCATAATCAAATTATGGTATAGTATTTTGGGCACATGTTTACTTTGACATGATCTTTCTTCAATTGATCATTTTTTTGGTTTTTCCTATACAAAAAATAGAAATGATGAAGGACTATAGATGTTTACGTGTTGATAGATTGTTTTGATTCTATCGAATAAAGCTTGGTAATGATGATCTCTCTTTCTAATTTTTTCTAAGTATATATGCTTTTTTTCTTTTTCCTGTCATTATCTACAACAAGTCAACAACTTCTTCATGATCACTTTCCAATGATCAGTGGCATGTTCCTCTATGCACTGGCCTATGTGAATAATCATTTTCATCTTATTGTATTCTATTTATATTTTATCAAATTCTAATTGCATATATAATGCTTGTTGTTCCCTTTCTCAGATTAGTCGAATTCTACTACCTTTGATTGTTGCAAATATAGGCACTGAAATGTAGAGAGCCAACTAAGCTACCTACCTCAACAAAGAAATAGAATTAGGGTCCTGCATCAATACTATGAAACTTTTAGGAATTTATGCATATTTACAATTGGTTTTAAATTTGTTACTTTATACAAAAAAAAAAAAACATTCATATCTCTATAAAAATATTTTTTCCCTAATATTCTTATTATTACGTAAGAAGATTATTGAAACAGAAGGTGTTGCAGTAATAGAAGTGAGAATAGCTTAGACATCAAGTTGAACATCATCTCAAGTATACCCACTATAGACAATCCATTATCTACACACCAGACTGACATACCTCTTTTTCCATCCATTACTGCTAGGCTTGTTGTAGGAGTGGCTCATTAGTTTTTCCAAGCTTAAAGGCTAGACCTCCAGTGCTAGAAGAAGGATCAAATAGACAATGAAGGGAGCTTGTGCAACACATGTTTTGTGGCATGGATGATCAATATGGGTTTGTGGTTGGAGCAGCAACATTTCAATTGAATCAAGAAGGGAAGTTATAATTTACAAGATGAAAAAAAAAAAAAAGAATTGGGATGTAGTTTTCCATTTCAAATTAAGAGGGTGTCAAATCAATTTACCATATTGTGAGTTTCTTAAATAAAAACCCATGCTTTGGAAACTTGAGATATAAAATAAGATGTCTGAGATTTTTATGGTGGGGCTTGGAAATTGTTATATGAGAGAATATATGATTGTTTTCTCTCTTTCTAAACTGATTAGTATAACAATTGATCATGATTGAAAATCGTCCTCAACTCATATTAATTGTTATTCCATGAGACATTAATTGAAAATTGTCTTCATTGAAACTTAAAAGACCCTCATAAATATGGACTATGTGAGTTTTAGTTAAATATGGTAAAAGTTTGGGTTGTGCTTTTGATTTATGCATTTTATGAAATATTATACTACAAAAGTGTTGATTTTGTTTGATTTGTGCGTAACACGAATTTTCAACTAGCGTGCATTACAATTATGTAGAGGTAAAGGGGTGACACTAGTTAGATTCCAGGAGGTGACTCCTATGAGAGATAGAGCCATATAGGAGTTATTAATCACTGCACTTATATCATAAGTCATTAGTTCAAGTTATTATTTTATAACTTAATAACTGTAACTCACATTACGATAAATAAGTTAGCATGACTTCACCATGGATATGACCGTTCATCAATGATTCAATGAATGTGAAAAAGACGAATTACTATCGTTTGAACAGATGCTGTCTGGTAAACTACAACTCTACTACCGATCTTGTCATAAGAGTGTAGTACGTCGTATATCGTGAAGTGTTTATGCAGGAAACGTGACCTAACGATTTCAGTTGAAGGCATTCTATTGGGTGAATAAGAGGTTTTTTACCCATTTAAAATGGTAAAAATTATTAATTATGTGAATAAATGGGAAAATATTAATTATACAAATGAGTTGTTTTTAATATATATGAATACACATGGAGTCCTTGCATATTATGAATTAGTATGAATATTGAATACGCAAAAGCCTTAGCGTATTCATGCTCATTCAGAATAGGAAGAGACCTCAAACGTATTCATATTCATCTATATAACCGAGACGCTGCGGCGCACTAGTACCCCCTCCCCATATGGAGTATGATCTACGCTATGCAGGGTTTTGGGAGGTTGCCAACTTTCGCAAATTCCATTATGACTTAGCACTTTTCAGTGCACTAGTAGAGAGATGGTGGCAAAAAACGCACGCATTCTATCACCTACACAATATGACTTTGTCAATAAATGGACTGATGTACCTAGCATTTTCAAGAAAATATAACAATAAATAACAGCATGAGTAATAAATAATTACTCAACTTAATGATAATCTAAAATAATTTAATCCTTACTATGACTCAAAAAATTAACTAACAATTGAACTAATTCACACTAACAATTACTTATTTTTATGTTGAATACTTTTAAATTACCCTAAAAGTTAAAGTAACAACCATTAAACTAAACTAACTAAAAAATATACTAATGAGTTACTAATTAATATATTAACCTACCTGAGGCAACCGGGATCACGGCGGGACGACGAAAAATATTCTTTTGAAAATTAGGAGTCGCCACCAAGTTTATTTGAATTGGGAAAACATGGAAAAACTCATTTTATTTTAGAAAATAGTCTTCGTAAACCAGATATGAGTTTGGGAGTCGGTTATATCTAGGGAAGGGTAAGAACTTAATCCTACAGTACTCCTAGTACACCCGTATTTAAACGGTACCTTAGTGAGTTGTGCAAATTAATTAATAACCCCTTTTAGAATTTCAATCAAAGAAGACAAAAATTAAAATTTAAAAACATAAATTATGAAAAAATACTTTAGCAAAATATTTACAATTTAAACACATAGATTAAGAAGAATTAATTTAGACAAATATATTTACAATTGAAACATATAAATTAAGAAAATTAATTTACACAAATATATTATAATTTAAACAAATAATTTAAGAAGAATTAATTTTGACAAATATATCAAATATATTAAGAGAAATTAGTTTTTGAAAAATATATTTACAATTTTAACACAAGCTAAAAAATTATTTACACAAAATATTTACAAATTAACAAATAAATTAAGAAAAATTAATTTTGGCTTGACAGGGATAGCCTGCTCCTACGTATCCTCTGGTGCAATAAGAAACTCAAAGTCACGTAGTTCTTTAGAAAATAATTGTGTGTTGGGTTAATTTTAATTAATGAATATCTTTTTTTGTGATAAATTCACCATAGGATTCAAGTTAGCACTTGGCTATTCAATAAACCCTTATGGTTCAATAATGGTGAAGGTAACATTTGCTACTCAATCATCTTTATTGACCATTGCATGAATTTTAAAGAAAACCTTTTCATGTAAACAAAGTATTCTTAGAAGAATTTAATTTTGGATAGGGTTCAAGTTAACACTAGGCTACTCAATGAATCCTTATGACTCAACAATAGTGAAGATAACATTTGCTACTCAATCACTATCATTGATCATTGCACGATTAACAAAATTTTAAAAAAAAATTTATTATTTTTTATTGACAAGAAAATATATTTATTTGAACCGAAAAGAAAAGGTTTTTTTTTTAAAGTTCTAATTATAAATTAAAATGAACAAAAATAAAATGATGGACTGGACAAACATTTTTAAGAGAATATTATCGCTTAAAACTAACAATCCACAAAAACCATTAGTTTCAGACTCTAATATCAACTTGTCTATATTTTTTTTTATAATTTTTTTTTACACAAAAAAAACATACACACAGCCCAAAGAACATTTTCTGAGCAAAATTTAAAGACAAAAGAAAGACAAATTTTAAAGGCTCAAACAGATGCAAAGAACAACAAGGCATATCTTAGTCTACTAAGACCACGGTCCAATATCTTCACGTTTCATTCCTTCACAAAAGAACAAACAAAGTAGCAAGGCTAGTTTCACAAAAACTATATTTTATTCAGAAAAATGCTCTCAAAGCTATCAAGTCTAGAAAAACACGTTAGCCTAACATCCTTCATCATTATTCTCTTTTTCTTTAAAATAATCCCAAAAGGAATGGATAAGCCTTGTGGTCCAAAAGGCTTACAAACAGAATAATAAAAAATTACAAGATTTCAAACAAGAAGTCCACAAGACAGCAAGACACTAAAATGAAAGCAAGCAAAAGTTATCAGCAAACAAACCCACTTTTGTAAAAAATAATAAAATAAAAGGAAAGTAGCCGATTGGAATAAAAAGAGAAATGAAATAAGAGAAGAGGACAAAGGAACATTTGGTCTGGGGTGGTCTTAACATTTTTTTTTAAAAAAAAAGAAAGCAAAGTTGAGGCACACATAGAGGGAGAGGGGGCAGACTAAAGGGTGAGTTTTTGGCATTCACGGTGGGATAAAGGGCATGGGTTTCACTATTCACTAGAATTGCAAACTCACTCACGCACACATGCAGCGAGAGAGAGTGTGGGTTCCTCGCACATACACATGAAGAGGGAGAGAGAGAGAGAGAGAAGCAGCGGCTGCGCAAGGAAGAGGGAGGGGAAAGCCACTGTCGACCATGGCAGAGGAGAAGACGAGTCCGAGGTGAAGGTGGAGGGGGTCGTGGTTGGTCATGGCGCCATCCTAGCCGCGATCTGTGCGGCTGTAAGGGGAAGCAGTGAGACCGATTAGGAGAAGCCAGATCAAGCCAAGGAGTAGCCACCACCATGCGGCCATGGAGTTGTCTCGGCCGATCTGCGGCGGCGATAGGAGCAAAAGGCGATCTGCGCAAGGTGAAAGAGTGAAGGCTGCGAAAGGGAAGGAAATTGGTTCTAAGCAAGGCGCACAGCAGAGGGGGTGTGTGGCTGCTTTACTTGATGGAAGGGAAAGATAAATTTCAGCTTCCTTTTTATTTTATATTTTTTAGAAATTCTGGATCTATGCTGAAGTGTGGTGAGAGTTGGTTTTCTTGTCTTTGGCTTAGGTGATGATGATGGTGATTCAAGATTGAGCAAGGAAGAGTGAGGGGCCGCGGCTAGTGGTTCGAAGAAGGAGTGTGGCAATAGGGTAGATAGGGAGGTTGTGACCTTCCTTTCCTTTGTTGGCTCCTGAATTTTTATTGTGATTCCCCTTTTTTACTTCTGGTATTGCACTTGGTTGATGTTGAGGAAGTTGTTGTGGTTGGGCTATTTTGGTCGTGGAAATGATATGTGTATATGTACTATCTTGCTATAGGTGTAAGTGTATGTTGTGACTTAGTGTGGAAATGTAATGAAATTAAACAAGTCACAAGAGTAAGAAAAGAATGAAATACTGCAGTGTTATCCTCTTTGTTTGATTTATTCAGCTTCTGCAATTTTCAATTTCCTCTAAGAGTCTCTAAAATTAGATCACTCCTTTTTAGATGGAAAGAACAACCAAAAGTAAGTATCGATGCTGATGATTGATGTGAGAAAGCTAGAGCTTTTAAGCTTGTAAGGTGAATCACTCTCTCTTGTCTCTTAATTTGCTTGTGATTTTTTCAATTTTGCAAATATGAGAATCACCAAAACTCTTCTCTCTTTTGGTAAAATAGAAGTTCCGAAATCTCCTTTGGTCTGTAAATTTCATTCCCATTTATACATCTTTCATGAATCAATTTGTCAACCTTACAGCAGCCATTTTTTATCTAAATGATATGATTTTGTTGATTTCACGGGAGTTGATCTTAGATGCATGTGATTTTCCATTGCTATTTCTGACTTCCTCCGAATTTGCTGCAAGCTGCATGTGAGCTGTGTACTGTATTTGACTCTATATTCCTATTCATGCTGCTTTTCTTGTTTGGTGCTGCTACTTCTGAATTTCTTCCTTTCATTCAGCAAACCCATTTGGAAATAACAACAAAAAAGCAAAGCCACGGGCACGCTTCACATTTGTTTATTATTTCTATATCGGAAGAAGACACCAAATGACGCAGTGATAAAAAAAAACAATTTTCAAAGAAGAGGGCGATGCACCTCTCTCCGTCTTGTCCTTTTCTTTTTTTTTTGTTTTTTTTTTTTGTTTTTTTTTATGAATTACTAACTATCAAAATGATGGACCAGAATGAAATGAAATGGGCTAAGAAATGTGTTGAATTTTTGTTTTTGTTTGTTCAAAAAGAAAATTAATGGGCTTAAAATGAAATGGACTAAAATTTTCAAAAACATTAAATGGAGTTAAATCTTTTTTTGTTTTTTTTTTTTATATGGGCCTGACAAAATCGGGTGTTCACACTACCCAATTTCTAATCAATATTAACCCTAACTTAAAATAATTTTAAAATAAACTAATTAATATTCATTTGGCATATAATGTTGTACACCTTCCAACCATCTCGACAAATCAGAGTAGGATTCTTCCTAATTTCCATAAATCTTAGCAATTGCTTTCTGTTTTGCAATCCATACCTTCCTATATGAAATATTGAACTTGAAAATTGAACCCACATGTCCCCGTGACTCTCTGATGGACACTGTTGGATTCGCCTCAACCATGGGAAAGATGTTAGTGCAAATAATATTACTATCTATCTATCGATGTTGTTCAAGAATAAAATCATACTTACACGTGTATCTTCTATTATACTTTCGGACTTTCCATACTTGCCTTTTCTGCCGAAATGTAACATGTATGCTTCAATTACATCCATTGCCAAACTTCAAACACTTGCATTGGTATTTTGTTTGACCAGACTTACAAACCTTGAATTGGATTTTTTTTCTAATACTATAATTCTTGTTTGCAAATAACAAAGCATCCTTGTCCTAAAATTGTTTCCCGACCTCAAACTTACCTTCACCTGCAACCACTCTCGCAGTAGGCCCTACAAAGCTATTTTCGGGCATTTGCATCCAAGTTTGTTGATGAATAGTGACTAGGATGTTCTTGTGATACAGGCTGAGAGTGAGCCTGTAACCCCATAAGTTAAGATTGCATATCACGCGTCTCCTCATCACTATTCTCATTACCTTCTTGCTAATAGAACCTCGGCTCTTCCTCCTCCTCTTCTTCATCCCTGTGATTTACATGAAATTTGAAAGCCACAACAAGTACGCGTCTAGTTGATGGCCTTGCATCTTGCACCACCACCAAATTTGCACAGCTACAACTACGAACTTCTGGATCCTGGGCCATTTCAAGATGTATAGAACCATGTTGCTTTGGGGTGATGTATGAGGAGCTGAACCGGCAGAACTCAAATCACAGTCTTCTAGAATGATGAAAATTTCTATTACTCGAACCTTCGAAAATTGAGCTTGGAATTTGAACATGAGACTCGTTTCATTATCGCTGTAAATGGGAAAGCAATTATACTTGACCACACCACCCCTAAATGCTATAGGTACTCTATAAAATATCTAGCTAATCTGTTTGTGAGGACCTATCTACTCCGGTATTTTACCTTGCAACTCCAAAAAACTTACAGATGGACTAACAATCATGCCAAGTGATCTTTGACTATAAAATCTCACTCCCTTATTCGTTGTGTCTTCAATTTTTCCATCATAATGAACAAGTATGAAACACTCCGTTATTTTCTCACAAAGACACTTTATAGAATACTAAACGAGTGACCAACGGCTGAAATAGGAAGGATAACTGAATATGTAGGGATCTTAGGCAAATTGGGAAATCAAAGAATACATAAGGGGCTCTTATGCATCAGGTTACAACATCAATATGCAAGGGGACCCTACATATCCTGTTCAACATGAATATGCAAGGGGCCCCTACATATTCAATATGAGTGTGAATACGCATGTGTTATTTGCATATTCACGATGAAACATGATACACAGGGATCCCTTACGTATTCGCGTGCATAAAATCCGTCAATTTTGTACAAAATCTTTTTTCAATTTATTTTCATAAATAATATTTTTTTATGTTATTTTGGTCAAAGAGCCATGGATAAGGGGCCAAGTTTTATGTCCAAAGTTTCCGGTCATATTTTCCCTTTCAGTAAGCACTCGAAAAGCAAATGAGAAGCCACAAAATAAGGGTTTTCTTTTTTATTGATAAGCAGAAATAAGGGTTTATAAAATCAGAAAATTTAGATTTTTTTAAAATTTTTGAATTTTTACATTCCTCACTTTATAAAAAAAATTATTTTATAAATAAACTTACATGATGTTTACATTTTTTTTCTCCACAGGCAAAAAATATATGCACACCTAAAATTATTATTTCCGCAATGTAATGCCAACTTGTAAATTCAACATGATTCGTTCACATAGAAAGAAATGAATTAATGAAATTGCAGATGGTTTGATCTTAAATTTAGCTAAGGCTGACCTAAGGCTGGAGGCTGACCGAAGATTTTTTTATTTTCCCACGTCGTCCAATGAAACATATCAATTCAACAATAATGTCCTTTGCCTCTCTTTGGTGTCCAGCTACGAAAACATTCCATCCCCACTTCAACAGAAAAGGACTGAGGCTCAGCCCAAAAAGACCTAAAAGGGTTAAAAGACATTTCCGCAAAAACTGAATGATAGAAATTGTGTTTGGATTATAATTAGCAAATTAAAATTTGATTCAATGAACAATATTTATCTGCCTTCACTTTCAACTCAAATCATGTTTGAGATTTTAAAGTTGAAAGATATCTCGAATTGATATGACCACGAAACCACTATTTTCTCTACCCGATTAATTAGTGTTTGTCCACAGTACGAAGCTGCTGCTATAATAATTAATAGCTTCATTTTAAATTGAAAATCAAACAGTCTATATTATTTAAGTTTAAGGGTGTCCTTGTGAATTGTTCTTTGGATGGAAATGGAGGGATCGGAAGAGTAGGGACATAAAGAATAAAATTATGTCTAGGACTTCAGTGATGAACTACGCGAATCAATACTATACGGACCACAATTTAGTCAAATTATGTCTACCTACATTTCATCTAAGTTTATTATGAGAAATTCTTGAATACTCTAAGAGTAAGAGAATATATTTATTTTGTTCCATTTAACAAATGATATGTTAATTATTACATTAAATATATAAGATAGATGGAAGATAATAATAACTTACAAAGTTGATGTATCATTTATTAAATAAAACAGAACAAATATATTCTCTTACTCGCATATGAGTATTTCTCTATTATTATTTGAGCTAGCTCAAACGACTTGACCACTCCGTGATTTAAATGTTTCGGTAACAAATATTATGAGGCACAAAAGGGGAGAATAATCATTTCCATAGAGTCCTCTTAATAGTATCTTTAACATACGTATTCTAACACTGAGAAAGGGAGAGGATGGATCCCATTCATCAATCATTTTACCACACTGAACTGTGGTAGATATAGTAGCACCAAACAATCGGTAAAAGAATATGAACAAAATTAACGTTACATGTTTATATATGCATGCATAAATGATAAATATCAAAACAAGAGCGCTATTAAATCAATCATGAAAATCAATTTGCCATCAACTAACACTATATATAGTCATTAAAAATTTGTCAGAAATGGACCAAAATTGGTAAGTAGTCATCACATCTGAGGTTACTTATTGAAGAACTTACCTTAAAAGTAAATTCCAGGCTGCATCTCATGTGGTTATAGGTGAGGCTTCACATTCTGTAAACAAATAACCAAAAATAATGAATTGCTCCACCTCATTTGGTCCTCAATTCAATGTCTTGGATTGCTCCATTAAGTGAAAAAAAAAAATGCTATTAGATTCCATGAATTAAAACCTAAAATCAGTACGGAACAAGGGGGTTGATACAGTGATTAAAATCATGGGTTTGAGAAGTGTAAAAGCTTAACAACTTTTTAGGTTGGATTTGTAGGTTTTCCGTGTATGCATAAAAGATGGTCCTTGGTTATTGCGTAGCAGCATAGGACCACATCACCATTCACCCTTCACCTTCCCCTATTATTCCATGCCTTCGTTTCACGCTAAAAGTCTTGTAAACCCCACATTCCACTCTTCCTAAAGCCCTCTTCTTCAGTGTTCCTTTTCAACCCCAATCAAAATCCTCACTTTTCTCACGATCGAAACTCTGCTTTGCTCTGCTTATGGCTTAGATTTTCTTGTCGGCAATAATCTATGAATCATAGTTATCTCGTGCAAGAAAAAAGAAAGAGAAAAAGAAAGAAAATAATTGTTGCCAATGGAGGAAAGTAGATTACTTTTGGAATTGAAGTTCATTTCAGCCATGAATCTAGATAAACTCATCCACTTGCTATGCACGGAAACGGCTTCCTTTATCTCTGTTTTCTCTTCCGATCCCCTGTTTTCATGCATTGTCACCTTCTGCGCATTGATTCTACTATACTTGCCTCGTCTGTTTTGGAGAATAGTTTTCTCACCTGTGCTGGTTCTCACCGGAATTCTCTTGCTCATCATACTCCGTCTTGGAGCAATTCAGAGATATGAAGAAGTTCAAAAGGAAAACAAGTATGGATCTGAACCCATCGCCAACGAAGAAAACAGTGGAAACAGAGAAGAGAAACAGGGGAAGCCAATTGAGCCGGTGGAAACCAATTCTAACGACCAATTTCACTGTTGGATCAAGAAGCATTCTGAAATTGAGTTCAAATCCAAAGTGGGTTTTGAATCAAGTTCATCTTTTGAGGGGTCTTTCGTGGAGTGGAACGTGAAAGCGCCATTGGAGGCCATATTGGAAGGATACGAAGGTGAAGAAGCGGAGCAGGATCCACAAGAGAAACAAGACACGAGTCTATTCAGATACCCTTCGTTGTCACGTTACTTCCCTGAGACTGACTCGGATACCTCGTCGGAGAATGGTGTTCCGGCAACTGGTAATTGGGACTCGCCGGAGAAGATGTGCTTCAGTTGGGATGAAGAAGACAGAGAAGGGCTAATTGAAATAGCTCTAGATGGTTTTAAGAAGAGGACCTTGGAGTTTCACTTCGAGGAGGAGAATTTGATCGAGATTGATATTTCTCCGACGCGGCACCGAGGATTTCCCGGCGACGACGAGCACTTTTCCGGTGAGATTAGTTACAACTAATGTGTGATTTATTGAAGATTAACTAAGTGGATTTATCTTGTGTTTTGGGATTAAGTAAAGGGAAAATATAGATAGAGATTTGGAATTATTTTGGGTTTTGGAAGGATTTGTCTTGTTTTGGATGTGATTACTACTACCTTAGTACTACTATTATATATTTTAGATTTAATTTTAATGTAGTGATAATTAATATAAATTTTTTTATATATAGTTATATAATATTATATCATCAAATATAATTAATTCTCATCTCATTATTTAAAAAATCATTCCAATCAAAAAATTTAATTAAATAATAATATAAAGCTCTTTTATAATATAAATATATCAAAATTAAACTTTCTATAATACAACTGTGATTAATTAATCAGTAATCACTAATCCCAAAGATTACAATGTGTTAATCTGTTGACTAAGTGCCCCTCGCTCTTTCTTCGGCTCCATTTGTCCGTTGTATCATATGGCGTTATGTGGTCAACAATAAGGTGCTGGATATACTTTTGTACTGAGAATGAACTTAACATGTGCACGTAAGGTAACACGTAGCCTTTGCGACAGCGTGAAAGTGTTACAGTTTACGAGAAAATATTAATAGTTTTTAGAGAAAGATAAAATAATTATTCTGTTTTATCTATTACTTAATATATTAATTATTATATTGAAATATAAAAAATAAAAAATAATAATAACTTATTAAATTTATATATTAATTAATAAATAAATAAAAATAAATATTTTTTTTTTCTCAGTTCACCTAAATATTTCTATTCGGTTTATTCAAACATGAAGCCCCAGTCGACGAAGTGGCTTTCGCTTGCATGTTCATGTAGCCAGAATAAAACTTAAATTGTCCTTGCCGCGAAGGTGACTAGACGCATTAAGTAACAGTGATGTTGGATATACACACATGTTAAAAAGATATGTTAAAATTTCACGGCATAAATATGTAAATAATTTGATAATTATGTAAATAATTTAATTTTAATGCATGTAAAGTACTTTTACTCGATCAAAAGATTAAAAGCTAGTTTAGTCTTAAGTATTTTGGTCTACCAACGTTTGATCCGAAACTTATTTTCTATAAAATAAGATTTAAATTCGTGTTTTATAAATAGAAAGAAATAGTTTCGAAAGAGTTTAATTTTTAAGATTATGGATATCGATTATCAAACTTAATTAATCAAAGCCTAATAATTTAATTACAATATAGTAAAAATAAATAAATAAAGTACTTGTCTATTTAAGATTCCTTTTATCCACTTCACACTTAGTACTATATCCATGTGCTCCTTAAGAATTCTATTGGATTTGGATGTATAGTGCTTATCAAAAGTTGAGACATCAAAAACCAAGAGAATTGCAAACCTTTTACTCGCAACTCATGTACACGGCACCATTGTCTCTCTGTAGTCAGAATCAATTCTTTTCTTTAAGACATTGGAACGTGCGTAGTCACTCTCCCAGATAAAGCAACGAGCTGAGTGTGCTGAACACTTGTCCAAGCTTGGCCATGGTTCCTTTTCCCAACTTTCCTCTTCCCACGGTTCATCTGATGCATTTTTGAAAGAGTTAGAGGATAGACGAACTTGCTCACGGTTGGTAGATTGTATTTTGTGTGTACAATATGATTTGTTATTTGTAAGTTGATAATACACTTATATTTTTCCAACAATACTTTTTTAAGAGTAATGTTTTAAATTTGTGGTGAATTCTAAGTTTTCTATCTACTAGAAATCTAGAACCTATGTCTGTCAAAGGTAGTACTTTATCACGTTTAAAATATATGTCAATTTTAATCTATGAAATATGGATACTGACATGGATACGGAACACAATACGACATAAACACAAAGGATCTATCAAAGTTAAAAAATTATAGCACACAACATATGCATGAGTAAAAGTTTAATGAAAATGATATATTATTCAAAATATTATTTATATAAGCTTCATTTATATCTTATTTTCTTATAAACTCAAATAGTTATATATTATTTCCTTTTTATAACTTTATTGATATAGTATTTATTAAGAAAAAAAGTATTTTTTAAATTAAATATATATAAACTTGAGTAATTGATATATCATTGATGTGTCATGCAAGATTCAACACGGATACATGTCCGACACGTAAACACGACACCTAAATAGTGTCTTCATGCTTCATATGTTTTGACCAAACGCAATATTAAGAAAGATAATAAATGATATTGATAATTGAATAAAATATAGTGAATGGACTAATATATCCCTACATATTAATTAATAAAACACAATATTCAAAGCTAATATTAAATGGAATGTTTTGAAAGTGTGAAATTAATTAGGGCCAGTATTGAAAGAATAAAATTAATACTTTATAAAAATATGAAATTAACATATATTTTAAAATATAAAGTTATCTGAAAATAGATAAATATTCTGAAAATGAGATAGTAGTATCAAATAGTCACAATTGGGAGCATCATATTACTTGATAAGAAGAGGAGGAGTGATACGTAATTTATAAGTTTAATTTTGATGCACAATAACATAAAATTTTTTATACAGTTATTCGGTTAAAATCTTTCATGTGAATGACTCAGTTTATACTTTCACTACATTTAAATTAAATTCTTAATTTATTACAAATATTTTTATATTATGGTTAAATTATATATTGATGTATTATTAAAATTTGATTACAATACTATTAAATATTGAACATAAAATTAAATAATGATGTAATCTAAATATAGAATATAAAATTCAAGAGTGGCTATTAGCACTTCTAAATATCTATTACCACTCATACTTTTATTCATTTTTAGTTGATTTGTCTAAAATATTCTTATGATATATTCCCCCAAATTGCCATCAATAAAAATTTAAATGAGGGACAGTTAGAGTGCGTTTGTTTTACATTTTGAAAATAATGATTATGAAAGCTAAATTTTATATGTAACTGAAAAAAGTTAAAAATTGATTTTTTTTTTTTTAGAAGCTACTAATTTTAAATTCTATTAAAAATCTGAAAACTAATTTTTAAAAATTTTGATTATTTTTTAAAAATTATCCAAATATGTGAAAAGCGATTTTTTTAGCAAAAAAATGAGTATTAACCAAAATAATCATAAACAAATGCACTCTTAATACCCAAAAGAGGTAGGAATTTGTGGAAATTTTTAGTGAAGGTAAGACTAATGGCACTAATAATATGCACTCCTCAAAATGATGGCCTAAGGTAGCGTTTGATTAGTGATACAGAGACAAAAATACAGAGACATTGAAAATAGAAACCTGTTTGGTGGTGGAGACAGGAACAGGGAATAAAAAAATTTTCCATCACCAAGACAGAAAAATACAAAATTTCTGCGCTTCCAAAACCTGAGGACAGTGGGGCAGGATATGGAGATAAAAATTTAATATTTTTTTCTCCTAATAATACCCTTATATATATATATATATAAAATATTTATTTCTTCATCTCTACTATCGTCTCCATTGTCCCTATATTTTTGTTCCTGTCCCTCTACCAAACACTACCTAAATGTTTGATATAGCTAGTTAGGCTGCTTCTTTTCTTTTATTGATCATTAGCCGCTACATCATACAACTATTTATATTGGTGCGCACGCACACATACACACACACAAGCACGTCTTTTATAAAATATTTCATATGAAAGTTTTTTGTACCTATTATTATTTCTCAAATCAAAATAACAATTTAAGACATTTTTATTATCAATTATTATTTTATTTAAATATTATCATTAATTTAATCAATAATCATTTCAAAATTTGAAAATATTTAATGTTAATCTCATAATATTTATTCACTAAATATTATAAATAGTACGTTATAAGGAACTTATTTCATATAATTATTTATATTTATTTATCAAATTGTTTTTTAAAATTTTTTTTGATACAATAATACATAAACAATATAAGAATGAATTCTAAGTTTCCTATCTACTAGAAATCTAGAACCTATGACTGTCAAAGGTAGTACTTTATTCCTTTTAAAATATATGTCAACTTTGACCTATGAAACATAGATACTGACATGGATACTGACCAAGATATGACCTAGACACAATGGATTTATCAAAATTAAAAAATTATAGGGCACAACATATGCATAAGTAAAAGTTTAATGAAAATGATACATTATTTAAAATATTATTTATATAAGCTTCATTTATATTTTATTTTCTTATAAACTCAAAAACTTATATATTATTTCCTTTTTATAACCATATTGATACAATATTTATTGAAAAAAATTATTTTTTAAATTAAATATATATAAACTTGAGTCATTGATATATCAATGATGTGTCATGCAAGATTTGACACAGATATGTGTCCGACACGTAAACACGACACCTAAATGGTGTCTTCATGCTTCATATGTTTTGGCCAAACACAATATTAAGAAAGAAAATAAATAATATTGATAATGGAATAAAATATAGTGAATGAACTAATATATCCCTACATATTAATTAATAAAACACAATATTCAAAGCTAATATTGAATGGAATATTTTGAAAGTGTGAAGTTAATTAGGGCTAGTATTGAAAGAATAAAATTAATACTTTATTAAAGTATGAAATTAACAACTATTTTAAAATATGAAGTTGTCTGAAAGTAGACAAATATTCTGAAAATGAGAGAGTAGTATCACATAGTCACAATTTGGAGCATCATATTACTTGATAAGAAGAGGAGGAGTGATACGTAATTTACAAGCTTAATTTCGATGCACAATAATATAAAATTTTTTATACAGTTATTCAGTTAAAATCTTTCATGTGAATGACTTAGATTATACTTTCACTACATTTAAATTAAATTCTTAATTTATTGCAAATATTTTTATATTATGGTTAAATTATATATTGATGTATTATTAAAATTTAATTACGATACTATTAAATGTAGAACATAAAATTAAATAATGATGTAATCTAAATATAGAATATAAAATTCAAGAGTGGCTATTGACACTCTTAAATATCTATTACCACCCATACTTTTATTCATTTTTAGTTGATTTGTCTAAAATATGCTTATGATATATTCCCCCAAATTATCATCAATAAAAATTTAAATGAGGGAGAGTTAGAGTGCATTTCTTTTACATTTTGAAAAAAATGATTGTAAAAGCTAAATTTTATATATAATTGAAAAAAATCTAAAAATTAATTTTTTTCAGAAGCTACTAATTTTAACTTTTACAAAAAATTTGAAAACTAATTTTAAAAATTTCAATTATTTTTTAAAACTTATCCAAATATGTGAAAAGTGATTTTCTTTTGGCCAAAAAATGATTATTAATCAAAATAATTACAAACAAATGCACCCTTAATGCCCAAAAGAGGTAGGAATTTGCAGAAATTTTTAGTGAACGAGGTAAGACTAATGGCACTAATAATATGCACTCCTCAAAATGGTGTCTAAGGTAGCATTTGATTAGTGATACATGGATAGAAATACAGAGATATTGAAGATAGAAACCTGTTTGATGGTGAAGACAGAAATAGGAGACAAAAAATTTTTCATCACCAAGACAGAAAAATACAAAACTTTTATACTTCCAAAACCTAAGAACAGTAGGACATGATACGGTAATAGAAATTTAATATTTTTTTTCTCTCAATAATACCATTATACATATTTAATATTTATTTTAATATTTCTATTGTATCTATTATCCCTGTATTTATGTCCATATCCCGCAATCAAACACTAGCTAAATGTTTGATATAGCTAGCTAGGCCGCTTCTCTTCTTTTATTGATTACTAGCCGCTACATCATATAACTATTTATATTGGCACACACACACACACAAGCAGGCCTTTTATAAAATATTTCATATGAAAGTTTTGTGTACCTATTATTATTTCTCAAATTAAAATAACAATTTAAGATATTTTTATGATCAATTATTATTTTATTTAAATATTATCATTAATTTAATCAATAATCATTTCAAAATTTGAAAATATTTAATGTTAATCTCATAATATTTATTCACTAAATATTATAAATAGTACGTTATAAGGAACTTATTTCATATAATTATTTATATTTTTATCAATTTTTTTTTTTAAATTTTTTTTATACAATAATACATAAACAATATAAGAATGAATTTTTAAAATTAAGAATAAGTACAATAAATATAATTCATAAATTATGAATACGTCAGATTTTCAGAGATATATGTAATTTGTTATTGGTAAAATGAATTTAAATAATTTAATAATTTTTTTGAGACAGCAATAATAAATTAAGATAAAATCATAATTAATAATAAACAATTAATTTTAGAGTATTATTATTCTAATACCCTAATGCTTACTTCATCACTGCTGGATATGATAGATAAGTAGAAAAAATTGAAAGCTACTATCACATCCAATAATAATAGATTATGACACCCACTTTTAAATATTGAAATAATATTTTTATTCCATAAAATTAACTGATGCTGGTATATATCAAAACATTTACGTTATATCTTACGGACCGAGGTTTCCGATGGTTCCGGATCCGGATAAGTGAAATAAAGTCTTCCAACTCTCAACCGTAAGATGGTTTTCACTGTTCTAAGCATGAAAATATGAAAATGTGATAGGTCTAATTCAGGGGTCCACTTGATAAGATTGATGCTGTGGAATGATATTCAAGCTTGTAACCACAAAGGCACGGAGATAACCAATGGCGTGTCTTCCTTCCATGTTTCAAGAGACTAGACTTCTACGTTCAAAGTTTATTGTCGCATGTTCAAAGGAAAGTTGGTCACCAGACACTAGCCAACACTGCAAGAACACAAAACGAAATGGTGTGTCTGGAAAGGACAATATAGTTATGGACAATTGATTATGTTAGTTCTTCCTCCTCCTGAAATTAGGCTTTTAATTGGCAGCCGTAAGTAGCCTGCTTGAACTGTTTCTTGCAGCAATTATATAAACCTTTCTGCACCTCAATTATGGCCATCATGATGGTGACTCCGGGACTCTGAGGTCCAGCTATCTGTGATTTTTCAGAATAATGAAAGTGGCACATGGAAAATTTCAAGGCAGAGTTCTCAGATTACTAATCTCGCTATATTAATGAATTATATTCAAATTGAAGACATCCATCTCAAAAAAATTTGACTTTAATTTTTTATACATATTTATGAGTTTGTTTTTTATTCATTGTTAACGTGTATACAATTATTTAATTATACATTATCTTATTTCTAAAAAATCTGATATTTCACTTTTTATTCTTGTAACATCAAGGGAATAACTCTAGTGAGAGGAGTGACTTATTATGAGAATAAAAGAAGTAAGCCTAAGTCGTATAACTATATATAGATGGTCAGAATTAAAAGTTATTAATGGTGATTTTAATGATTATATAATCATTTAAATATGTCAAGTGATTTTATATTTTAATATTAAACATTCACATAAGATCTAACAATCTAGGTGTATACATCTCACTCTCACAATAAACCATTTCTTTCACTCGAGTTGTCGCCGCTAGACCAATATCTAAGTGCAATTGTATAAATAATTTGACCATAAAAATATTTTTTTTATTTTTGTCAAAACTATGGGTATCCTCCATATATCAGAGGTAATCTTGCAAGGTAAGATGACAAAGTTTTCTCTCTCAAATTTTAATGTAGCTATATATTCAGGGCTCAAACTTGACATTTTTTATCAAGCTAGAACAACCCTATCAATTAATCTACACATTCATTGATTTATACCATAACATTATAACCATACGTAGGAATAACACCTTAAAAAAAAAAAGTTAGGGGAAGAAGTTTTTTTAAATGATGTAAATCACATAATTATATTGCATTGACAAAAACTTAAGTTACAAGTTTAATTTTAGTCATATGCTGATATAGCAGTTTATTACCCTAAATTAACTTTTTCATAAACTGCTTAAACCTATATGTCATCGCTTCAGATCAGCAATTATTTACATGCATTTTGTTTTGTCTTGATGTAACTACTGATATCCAGACTATATTAATAGGAACCTGACTACTGGCCTGCCTTCCTGAAGAGTGTAAGCGTCTCCCAAGGAGGAATCGTTGATTTGCTTTGATCAACTTATAAGCTTCAATGAGATAAGGCCCGCACCCCCCCCCCCTTTTTTTTTCTCTTTTGTTTTTTGTTAATCGAAGACAGAGATTGCATTTCAAAAAAGGTAAGAGCATACACCTGGTCATTTGACAGAGTCACACACAGCATCACAGATAATGGGGAACACCCAACATCACTACAGAAAAGTAGGAAAAAATGAACAATCAATAAGGAAAGGAAACTAGCGAAAATTGCTGAGGTGAAATTCTTCAATGAGTCTTTTGGTTGTAGTCACAATATCATTTGCTCCACTGTCTGTACTTTCAAAGATTTTGTTGTTCCGTACTTTTCAAATCTGCCAAAGGAGTGTAGCTGCTATGTCGTTATGATTTATCAATATTTAGTTTTTTAAATCATCCTATACAAATAATGCATTAGTATAACAAAAAGAATTCAATCTTTAATTTCTAGTGGTAATTGTCATTACAAAAGTATTTTATTATAAAAGTATAAAATAGTATTGTGAAAAAAAACCTCACTTAAAAAAAAAGGTATTGTGAAAAAACCTTACATTGATAATGAACAATTTTTTTTAAGGGTAAAAAATTATATTAAACACTCTTGAGATTTGGGATTATTGTATTCTATCACATTCTTCTACAAATATAACACTCCACCTCATTTCTATTATTAAACTCATTTTTTTAATTCATTAAACCCATATTTTTCTAATTGTAAATTTTACTTAATATTATTATTAAAGTAGTCTTATATGCTTTGAAAGAAAAAGTGAAAAATAATTTTTTTTTAAACTTGGAAGGTATTATGTTTTTAAAATTTGAAGTTGTATTATTTTATCAAATAATAAATTTTTATAATTATTTTATAATTTTTATTATATATTTAAGGAAAAGATGAGGGTAATGAATATATATTAAAAAAATAAGTTTAATAATAGAAATGGCATGGGGTGTGATATTTATGGAAAAATAGGGTGGAGCGCAATAACTTCAAACCTCAAAGATATTTAGTGTCATTTACCTATTTTTAATTTAATACACAATTAACATTAAAAAAGGTAAAGATTCAATTAGATCCGTTACGCTTTATCAAGGTTTCAATTTAATCCTAAAAGTATTTTTTATTCTATTTACATTCTTAATATTTTAAAAATATTTTAATTTTATCCTTTTGATAAAATATACCCAATTTATAAACCAAAAAAGATGAAATAAAGGTAAAATTATTATGCTAGACATAAAATGGCATCATACAATGTTAGGTGATCAGTATAAGACATAAAAAGTCAAGTTTTCGGTTAAAATTTGGGTATACTCTATTAAAAAGATAAAATTAAAACGTTTTGAAAATACTGGGAACATCAATAGAACTAAAAAAACTTTTGGAACTAAATTGAAATCTTAATAAAACATGAGGAACCCAATTGAAGTTTAACAAAATAAAAATCTAGTATCTACTAATATATTATTTTAAATTATTATAAATTAAATAATAAAATATTATTCTCACCAACGTAATGATATGTTAATTATTATAAACCAAGCATTTACCATTAATGTCATTAAAAAATAGTGCATATTCTCGGCTAGAGTAAGAGCCAGATTGGTAAAGAAGACAAGTTCTTAATTAAGTAGGGCAAATTCTTAGTCGAGGACAATAATTTTTTTTTTATGCCATTGCATTTATTCTCATAAGCAGTGATTAATCATATCAAAACGTAGATGTGATTAAATTGGTTTTGTCTCTAGCTACAAGACAGAGGTGAACCCGAAGAATATGTGATTTTATCACCACCATAGTGACAAAATCTTAACCATAAAAGTGTCTAAATCGTCCATATAAGTGGCTTTTAAATGGGCTTAAAATTATGAATGTGGCCTAAGAATATTAAGGATTATTCCATTCATTCCTTATTAGAAGTTATCGTGGGGAAATGATGATGGTGTTGGTGGCACCACTTCCTGTTCATTAAGGCAGAGACCAACACTCCCAAAGAGTTAGTGGGAGCTAGAGATAGAAATGAAAAAAAAGAAAGAGATGGTGAGTGCTCAAGATGGGAGATAGATGTCGGTGGAACAAATTGTCTCTCTCAAGTAGCAATTTCCTTCAATAAATCCTCCAACTTTTTATAGGTCACTGTTTTTTTAAAATTAGTTTTTCTAGGTCACTATTCTCCAACCGTTTATAATGTGTCCATTTTTACATTTTTATAACCGAATATGTTTGGTAACTATCCCAATACAGAGGATCAAAACGGTGAATCAATAGAGATTGAGACAATACTAAAGACGAAGACAATATTAGAAATGAAAACAGAATTGTATTTGGTAGTGGTGTAAATTAATAAAAAAAATTGAAAAGTGTGAAGAGCAAAGATGATATATGAAATGTTTTATAGTACCTGAATGGAGATTGTCACATATCTCTTTAAATTAGAAAATTATTTTAATGCTAAGTTACACAAAAAATATAGTAAATGACATAACCTAGATCATCTCTCAAAGAGACTTCAACAATTAGTTGGAAAAATTGGGGATTTTAAAGAATAAAATTTAAAATAATTAAAAATTAAAAGATAATAGCAACAGTGAAGAAAACACTAGTGCAAGTCCTAGGATTGGAAATCAATTATCATTGATCAAATATTAAATTCATTGATGGCTATTAGTAATAAATTACTAACAATTCTACTAATAATCGATAGACCTTTAGAATTTGATCAATGCAAATAACTAATAAATGAGATCTAAATTTAATTAGAAATCACATTAATTTAATGAACCAATTGCTATAATCTAACTGCTAATCGGAAAGTTAATTATAATGTTCTCCCTTAAACATAAACCAATAGATCTATCAATTTATGCCCAAAGGGTTTCCCTAAACGATGATCACTAATTTAGCAATCACCACAATAATTATAGGAATATAAATTGCAGAACATTAAGAAAACTAATGCATTTAATATCAAAAGAGGTCTTAAACATCATCCCAATCCATTCGAAAATCCTTACACTAGTAAAGAAATCTACTCCTCCATCTCTGGAGGATTACAACAACGAAGATAAAAGAAAACTTGAAAATTATAGTAATAATCCTTACCACAATCTCTGAGATAAAGCACATTTACCAATGGAACCCTTAGAGAGAGAAGAGAGAAGAAGAGAGATGTAGAGAGAGAATAATAGCAATCTAAAGTATAAATCTAAAAATGACTCAAAAAGTAGGGTAAAAGTTTGTATCAATTCTTTATATATTGCTCTCTAAAATGGGCTAAAGTAGGCCCAAAAATAGAATTAACGTGCTCTTCTATGTCATTGCATAAGCAAAGTTAATATCTTCATGTATTTGATTTGTTTGGCCGCTTAAACAACCAAATTTGTCCTTGGAATTATAATAGCGATCGTAACCCTTTGAATAAACTTTCCATTGCTACCAAAATCACCTCAATCAGATATCTGTAGCTCCAGATATTACAAAAATACTGACTGAATGTCAGGTTGGACAGCATCAACACATCAGCAACCTTTAATTTTGTAACTCGATTTTCACCAAGATGCTCTTAGAAACGGGTTTTGAGCTTAACACGAAAGATTTAGAGAACTTTTTGATGTTTCCAAGATATCCTTATTTGTCTCAATCTGATTATTGTAGAGAGAAATATGAATTTTCCATTACAATGCTTTCTTCAAATGTGCTCAAGTGAGCCCAAAAACTCTTATATTTTGCTCCCAAATTGATTGCAGCTATAAGCTCTATACAGAGAGTTTCCAGCCTTGTTATTGACATTTTGCACTTAATCCAAAACTCCTGTGTACAAAACCATACTCAAAGAGATAAATCAAACGTAACAAGGTGTAGTTACATATTATTCCCAAAATCAATACAAAAACCAATAATTCTATTAAAATCACACAATAAGGAATAAGTCAAAATCCTTATTAATTGCATCAATAACTCAGTAAAACTCATGTAAAAAGCTAAGGTTTGGTAGCAAGTTAAATAACATAAATGCCCCTTATTAGTACCTCGCGTACACGTGTCTTTAGCGTGGCCCAGCAGCCTCAAAGTGCCCCTGACAACCCCCCGATATGCCAAAAATCGCGTGATAGCTAAAATTGAAACTATACTTGCAATTCCTCAAATTTTAATAATATGACACATTAGTCCCTTTGTATATTTGATCATTTAAATACTAACAGAATTATACATGTGTCCCATTACCACGATGGTAAGCGATAACTGTGTCATTTAAAGTAAAAATGAAGTTTGAAATGACTCATTTTGATGACTTAAGTTATACAAAATGAGTCATTTAACTCTCCAATATAAGTTATAAAATGACTAATTTTGTGCGATTTTAAATACCAAAATGAGTGTAATATATTCCAAAGCGATATCATTTTCCATGCCTCTAACATTTTAATGGCACATCATCATTATATTATGCCACATGTGTAAGTCCACTAATGAATAACTAAGAAGGGACTAAAGTATCTATCATTTTTAATTTTAAGAGACTACAAAATCAATTTCTTTTTTTGGGAGACTAAATAGTCTGATGTAAAAATCTGAAGGAACTAAATAGGGTGTTCACTCACAAAAAATAATATTTCCTTAAAACTCTCCACATATATTGTTGAATAATTTTCTTTAAAAACACACACACACACACAATTATGAAAGAAGGGAGATCTCAGCCTCCATATCGTCGAAGGTTTCATTCATCAGATTTTAGGTCAAACACCCAAACCGTGTGAAGTCAAATTCTCCCTTCCATCTCAAGTTTCCTTTAATTTCTCCCCCTCTCCTTTTTTCTTTTTCCAAAATAATAATAATAATAATAACAACAACAACATCATCTACGTTCAATGAATCAATGCGCAGCTCCTTCTACATTTTTGTTTATACCTTTTATTGTTTCAGTTTTTGGTATTATATTTAACTTTGTTTATTCTCGACCATATTCTTAATATTTTTTATAAAGTTAAATGAAATATATGGGAGGTAGTATTTTTTTTTTCTTAATCAAAATGGAGAGAATATATAGTTATAGAATTTTAATCAAATGCACTTATGAAAACACTATTTTAAAAAAAATTAAAAATCTATTTTAGATTTACATATAATATTAAAGATATTTTCTTTTTCATTAAATTGTCTTGACTGTAATTTTTTTTATATTATGTTATCATTCAATCAAATTTTATTATAATGACATTTTAAATGATGAATATGAAAACAAATAATGTTTATTGGTGTAACAGTATATAATCAAATGAAAATTATTATGCCAGAAAAAAATCCTTTTAATTATGTTATTTTCAGTTTTTGTTTATTTGAATGTTTACAAGCTACAACAAGGTTAATTAGTAGGTCAGATGTGAGACTATTCAATATTCAACCAGGCGGCCCCTAGATCCCAGGGGCACGTTGCTCACCAAATCAGCAGCCCCACCTGTACGGACATGTCAAATTCTTAACCATTAACAATTAAAAAACAATAATAGTAAAATATAAAAGCGTAAAAAAAATATAAAAACTCCGACTCGTGTTTGGGTTGTTGACACGTGGCTTCCCTAACTTGGCCGCCAAGTCAAAGAGAAAAAAAAGCGAATCAGCGCATAACACAAACGCGTAGAACCTTCCACCAACTCATCACGGCAGCTCCTACAAACATGAAAACCCTATAGCACGCACAGCGCACTCGCCGTTTCCCATTTTCTTGCGTTTTCACCTGTCTGTCTCCTCTCTCTTTCTCCCTCTATAACTACTTCCTCTCTCTACACTTCCTTTCCGTTCCCCGGATTCTTGGACACACATTCTCCACTGCGAGAACCTCGCTGCACAAATCACAGAACCGAAAATGACGAGCTTCGCTTTCTTCCAGCGTCTTTCTAGATCCTTCCGTGACCATCCCTCGCATCTTAAGCTTGTACTGCTCTGCACCACTGTAGCGTACGTTCAAACTTATCATTTCATTTGTTCTTTTCTTCCTTTTTTTTTTTCCGAATCAAAGACATATTTATTAGTATATGCATTGCTTGATCATAGAAAAAAAGGCTAGATCCACCGATTGAAATGTGATAATATAATTCTCAAGCTAGACAAATATGAAGGAAAAGTCTTAGCAAAGCATATATCGCTTAACTTGCAAAAAACATAATAATATGTTTGAAGTTTGCTACGTACTGTACTGCGTAGATGTAGATCTAGCATGTATTATTGTATGTATGTTATATGTATATGATGAGATGATGAATTGGTATATGCAGTGGTGGTGGCCTTTTGGCTTACGGTGACGCTGGTGCATCTGAAGTGCCGGTGGTTACTGGTGAGAAGAAAAAGGTAGTGGTGCTGGGAACTGGCTGGGCGGCGACGAGCTTCTTGAAGAATCTCAACAGTCCGAGATATGAGGTTCAGGTGGTGTCGCCTCGCAACTATTTCGCGTTCACTCCTCTGCTGCCTAGCGTTACGTGCGGCACCGTCGAAGCTCGCAGCATTGTTGAACCCGTTCGCAATATTTTTAACAAGGTGATGATTAAAATAAAATGCCATGCGATTTCTTGCTGTTATGTATTTTTTTTATTTAAAATGAAAATTATAAATCAATAAAATTTGGTCTTCGCTTGTTTTGGATCGAGAACCAGATCTTTTTAAAAGTATTTGTAATGTTTTCAGTTTAATGCGAAAACAATGGAAACAATTTTTCATATCAATTGATAGTAACCAATTTGAAGCCAGCCAGCCATTCATAATGCTAATATAATAAGAGAAATGCTATCTTAACACCAAAAAATGGGTGTCTGAAATAGACACCCACTTTATAACCATTGGATGTGATGGATGTTAAGAATAAGTGGAGACATCCATCATATCCAATGGTTATAAAGTGGGTGTTTGTTTCAGACATCCACTTTTAAGTGTCAAAATAACTTTTCTCATATAATAACGTTATTTTGTGTATATATATAATTTCTGTGACATCCCTCTCCTCCATTGTTGGATGTGATATACTATGATTGACAAATATTACGTATAAATAATATTTCTTTTTACGATAACAGGTCACGTTTGAGTGTCAATGGTTGATTAAAATCTGTTTATTGGCCAATATTTTTCGAAGTTTTTACTGTTTACAGTTAGCAGCAGTGGCACAAATAAAACAGTATATTTCATTTGTTAAAAAATACAAAGAAAATGGTTTGAGTTAACTACAATATTTCCGTGGAAATCTATCACACCTTTTTGTTATATTTTCTGCAATATAAACAGAGATTTAGTATTATATTTATGTCCGAATGCACGATTTGATTGTGAAGTTTGCCTTCACTGTTGTACAAAGCAAACCATATTTCTCTTCATGCAATCATTCGTTAAGTTCATCTACTCTTGCCAGATTGTTAAGTGTAACTCACCATAGACGCGACTCAATGTTGGTACAATCATCAATTGTTAATTGGAGATGCAGATTTGATTGATTACTTTACCAATGAAGTAATGGTTTTAAATTGCAGTTTGCAATCATGATTGCGGCCACAATATATTACTCTTGTGATGCCATTTGTAACCCCACATTGCAGTGGAAGTTACGATAGACCGTGTCATAGCATTTTTTCGCAATGTGTCGCAAAGCAACAACTGCAATTTAACCTAGCGCTAGCAGTATATATCATGTCATGATTAGTAGACATTGGCTATAATTAACATTTTTTTCTTTATTGTTTTCCTCTGAGCAGAAGGCGGTGGACATTCAATTCAATGAGGCAGAATGTGTCAAGATTGATGCTGAAAACAGAAAAATATACTGTCGATCTAATATAAACAACAATTTGGATGGCAAGGAAGAATTTGCTGTGGACTATGACTACCTAATCATAGCTGTAGGAGCTAATGTCAACACATTTAATACTCCAGGAGTAGTGGAGAATTGCCACTTTTTGAAGGTAAGTTCTTACCTTGTCCATCATTGTACCGTGTGTATAGAGTTTAAGAAAAGCTTCGTTCAGTAAATAAATAGTCAGGGGAAGCTGGGAAGGGGTCAAATCCAGTATTATTATATGGTCTTACGTATTCACTGGATTCTGCTTATGTTCGTGTGCATGCTTTCGTTTTCTAATCATCCCATGGACATGCGTATTATACAGGAAGTTGAAGATGCTCAGAAGATTAGAAGAACAGTTATTGACTGCTTTGAGAGGGCAAATTTGCCCAATATAAGTGAAGAAGAGAAGAAGAGAATTCTTCATTTTGCTATTGTTGGAGGTGGCCCAACTGGAGTGGAGTTTGCAGCCTCACTTCATGACTTTGTCAATGAGGATATGGTCAGATTATATCCGGGGATCAAAGATTTAGTTAAAATTACGCTTCTGGAGGCAGGGGATCATATATTGAGCATGTGAGATGTGAAACCTTAACCACACCATTCCCTTATATTATTAAGACCTAGTTCCAATGATACGTGGTCATATAGTTTGCTTTGTTTACGAGTAGGCATTCCGAATGGTGCTATTCAGGGGTCATGTTTGATGTCCTGAGCATGTACTACCAACATTTCAAGCAAGTTGGTGGTGGATTAATAGCTGGATTAAAATATTTATACTTATCTCAAAGGAGTTATTAATGTTCGAATCTTATATGTGTTATTTTGTTTGCAACACTTGATGAATTCACTTGCTCTTTTCGCAGGTTTGACAAAAGAATCACTGCTTTTGCTGAAGACAAGTTTCGAAGAGATGGGATTGATGTGAAAACAGGATCCATGGTTGTGAAGGTGTCTGATAAAGAAATTTCCACTAAGGAACTGAAAAATGGAGGAGAAATTAAGACAATTCCGTTTGGAATGGCTGTCTGGTCAACTGGTATTGGCACTCGTCCCTTTATTAAAGATTTTATGGCACAAATCGGTCAGGTATGTCATTGAGAAATTTCAAATTATATTTGTTGTAGTCGATATTTGTTATTCAGCAAGGAAAAAAACACGTTCGTTTATTACTTATCCAACGTTGTCTCCTCTGAATAGGCTAGAAGGCGCGCTTTAGCTACTGACGAATGGTTGAGAGTTGAGGGCTGCAACAATGTGTATGCGCTTGGTGATTGTGCTACGATCAACCAGCGAAAAGTCATGGTAGTTAATACATTTTCGCCATCATTTATTTAATCAACTTGTTTCCTAGTAACACACATAAGCATGTGACATTCTTACCGATAGTCTATTAATGTCATTAATGTAGTTTGACATGTTCCTTATTTGACATCATACAGACAATCTAGGCATGTACTAATTGAGACTTATTTCTTTCAACTCAAATGCTATATTTATTGCTTGTTAATTGTGAATTGGTATTTGGCATTTTAGGAAGATATTGCTGCAATCTTTAAGAAGGCTGACAAAGACAATTCTGGAACACTAACGGTCAAAGAATTTCAAGAGGTCATGGATGACATCTGTGAAAGATATCCTCAGGTAGAGTTATATCTGAGGAATAACCAGATGCGCAACATTGCTGATCTATTGAAGGAAGCCAAGGGAGATGCCAAGAAAGAATCAATTGAACTCGATATCGAGGAACTCAAGACAGCACTTTCCAAAGTGGATTCTCAGATGAAATTTCTTCCTGCTACAGCGCAGGTGCATGCCATGCTTGTTATTTGCTTGTTGATTTCTTTCCAACATGACGCATGTTTCTTAGTGAGATGACCTTTCGAGTTTATGATAATTCATATCAGGTTGCATCTCAGCAAGGCACTTACCTAGCCAAGTGTTTTAATCGTATGGAAGAGTGTGAAAAAACTCCAGAGGGTCCTCTCAGGTTCAGAGGAGAAGGTCGCCATCGGTTCAAACCCCTTAGGTACAACTTCAAACTAACTTCCAAGCTCTCTCCTTTTACCTAAATCTGTTTGCGTTGCTATAGTAAGAATGACTCGATATTCTTCATTAGTTGGCCTATGTTTTACTCATTATTACTGATTAGCACATGTTTGATTGTTCCTCAAGGTACAAGCATTTAGGTCAATTCGCTCCTTTGGGAGGAGAGCAGACAGCAGCCCAGCTTCCTGGGGATTGGGTTTCAATTGGCCACAGCAGTCAATGGCTGTGGTACTCTGTCTATGCAAGGTATTGTGTTCCTTTTCAGTTATTATATTCACCAAATGCCTGAATTTTGAGACATTCTTATTACCATGTTATGTTATAATGATTCATTCATTCCTTTGAACAGCAAGCAAGTAAGCTGGCGCACAAGGGCGTTAGTAGTTTCAGACTGGACAAGACGTTTTATTTTCGGGAGGGACTCGAGTAGCATCTGAGGGAACTCAACATTTTTTCTTTCCAGAGTGGGAGCTCCTCAATCTTTAATTTCTTTTGATCCAGCAAAAATTTTGATTTTCAGTTCCGTCGATTCTTTAAATAAGTACACAAGCAGACTCCACAACCAGGCTGCCACAGCTGAGTTTTGTTTTCATGCTCATCAATTTCAATTTAAGGATGATTTGCTTCTCATAGTTTTTCTTCGCCTCTGCTGGTTTTAGAGTTGCACCATTTGTTGGTCTCCGAGTTTTGCATGTTAAGTTCATTTCGGAGATGATAGGGCCATAGGGGATGTTCGCTTCTTATACCTAGCTATTCGTGTTATTGTTAATCTTTTGTTATTTTCCCAATTCCCATTTTTCCAATTTTGCTCAGGGAAATCATTGAAACTGAGATGAATACTTCTTCATAATTGTCAAGAAATGAAACAATTTAGATTGCCTTTGTTATAGTAAGTAGTGAACCGCAGTTTTGGGATAAAATATTATCTGCTATTATGTCGCCATAAATGATACCTATTTCTAAGTAATGAAGTTTGAAGAAGAAAATAAAAGAAAAATCTGCTATTAAAGAGGGGAAGCCCATCCATGAGTAAATGACAATGCTTTTGCAGTTCAATTAAGGCTACGAGAGCTTTGCTTAGGAAACTGACATGTGCACTATTCATTGGTTGAAAGTTGAAACTTGAAATAAAGACTATTTTATTTATGAGTAAATTTAGCAAAAGGAAGAGAGCATCAAAGTGGATTATGTTTTATCCAATGATGGGGTGACATTTAAGGTTTAGTGAATAATTTCTAAAATATCATTCGACGATTAAAAGAGCACAATCTGCCTAGTACTCCATGACCATGCAGTATTTCTCCCACACTTATCCCCCTCGATTCCAGGATGCACAAAGTTGAATAAACAAAGTTCCATTTTTCAAGACAACTGGAGATAACCCCTGAAATTTCCTGTCCGAGTGTCTTTGCAAATGGCATTGGTTTCTTTGAAGGGTAAGGAATCAACAAAGCCTCCCATTGGCAATCAACAAAGTCACCCATTGTAGCCATGGGAGGAGCCTCAATGGAGGGTTCATGCCATTTATTTATTATTAGAAATCCGGTGAAGAACTGGACTTGATACAGACCCTGTTAATTCGAATTTGTATGGTTATCTTAAATTTATGTGCTTGCAAGATTGGAACTCGGAACCATCCACATAAATCTCTTTCATGAGTAACTCCTATTTGAGTTTATGTTTTGAACTAACCCCATCTATAGTGCAAAAATTTTTCTTTCCATTTTTCAAACTTAAATAACGTTTCCTATGCTTAAAATTCAACCATTGATTGATCTCTTGGTACAGCCAGAGAGACACACACAACATAGTCCATTTTCTGACCTGCGGTTATCTGCAATAAATTTTCCTTACTATGGCCAGCTGGACCCAGAAGAGAAAGAACTGTCCATTGCAGCTGTGAAATGGATTGGCTAGTGAGCTATCATTGTCAACCATATGTATATCCATCAATGCATGTAAAGGATCAGTTATTGATTACAGACAGCCGAGTCTTTGATTCCAGAGGGTCATGGAAGAAGGAATTTGATGGAGGGTTTGCTTTAGCAGGCCAAGTTGGTAGTCATGAATATCTCTAGCATTTGCTGCGTCCTAAAGACATTATGTTGTCCATTTAAATATATACCCACAAAAGACTGCTTTCTCTTCTCATTGGCTGCAGAGCAGGAATTTGTTATATCCTAATGGCAGAAATAAATACATTTTTTTAAAGATGGGATTGATGGCTGCATGATTGGATAGAATGTGGTAGTGATAGGTGTTAGAATATGTGAATATCTTTTATTATCTTTTCTATTATCTTTTGTTATCTGTAAATAGGGATAATATATCTTTGTAATTATTGTGTATTTATTGCACATTGTCTATATATATTCACCCGTTGTGTAGTTAAACACACACGGATTCATTCTATGATTTTCTCTCTTTCTCTGTCTCTCAACATGGTATCTAGAGCCTAGGAAGAAAGAAAACCCTACTCTGTGCCGTCAGGAGGGCCCACTGCTCTCCGGTGAAATTTTTTTTTTTTTTTCAGCAACACCGTGTTTCCTTTTCGGTTTGCTGCCTTTTTCCCTAAGTTGTGCCTCTCTTATCGCAAAATACCGTCTGGCCACGCCCATCGCCGCCATCGTTCGGCCGGAATTGACCGCTGACATCACCATTTGCCTCGCCTCGCCGTGCGCGGGCCAGCCCCGCTGACCGCCCCACCAGAATCCCTTCCACGCGCCCACACGCGCCACCACTCCTCTCGGCGGCCGTTTCACTGCCGCATCACCCGGTCAGGCGTGGAGCGCGTCCAATGACCTTTCCGGCCGGTTCGCCACAGCCGTTGTGCTCGTATTCTTTGTACTCTTTCCAGATCTGGCCCCCCTTTTGCAATCCGTGCCCGTTGCCAACCTCGTATTTTGAAAATACCGATTCTCGCCCTTGTTCTCTTGTGCCCATGGTCAGCCGGGCAACTCTTCCTTTGATAATAAGGGTGTTCCGAAGCCCGATCCCCCGGCGTTCACTAGTTATGTCAGTGTGCCTCTCTCCATTGACAAGCTTGATGGAAATAACTATGATACTTGGGCGTCTGATATCCGTCTTTGGTTGTTGGGACAGGATTATTCTGATCATCTCACCAAGATAGCTGTTGACATCCCAGAAGCTGAGCGTCCTCGTTGGGTTAAGATTGATGCTCAGTTGTGTAGCATTCTCAAGTCTACCATTGCTCCTTCCATCAAACAGATATTTCGGGCTCATGTCACTTGTGAATCTGTTTGGGCACAGGCAAAAACACTTTTCACCAATGACACTCAACGTCTCTATCGTGTTTGTCAGGATCTTATGAATATCATTGCTCCTCGTCAACTTGATGGTTCTATGTCATCTTATTTGGGTAAGATTCACGGCGCTCTTCATGATTTCAATGAACTTTTGCCTCCTGCTGATACCCCGGCGAAGGAATTAGAGCAACGCAGCTCTTTCTTTATGCTCCTGGCCCTTTATGGTTTACCTTCAGAGTACTCTGCTGCCGTGATCGCCTTCTAGGACCCCCGACTGTGCCTACACTCTCCACAGTGTCTGCCTCTCTACTTCGCGTTCCCGCCAAGCCGTCCACTGAGTTGCTCCTTCCTCCGGCTTCGGTTGATACCTCTGCCCTCGTCACGCAAAGTAACAATCGTGGCCGTTCTCGGAAGTCCCGTCCCAAGTGTGATCATTGTCATAAGTTGGGCCACACCATTGACCGATGTTACACTTTGCATCCTCACTTGCGCCCTTCTGTTAATGTTGCCCATGCCAGTATTCCTGCTACCTCGGACGCACCTACTCTACCTCAGCCGTCTCCAGCTGACTATGCCGATTTTCTGAAGTGGTTTGAGCAACGTCAAACCTCTGGTTCCACCGCCTCTGTTGCACACTCTGGTAATTCTTTTGCTTGTCTTTCTCAATTGGCCTCATTGGGTCCTTAGGTTCTTGATTCCGCCGCCACTGACCATATCTCTGGTAATAAAGCTTTATTTTCCACACTTTCTACTTCTGGTTGTTTACCTACTGTCACTTTAGCCAACGGTTCTCACACAGTCTCACGGGGTGGGCACTGCCCATCCCCTACCTTCTATGTCAGTTGATTCTGTCCTTTATGTTCCTGGTTCTCCATTCAACCTACTCTCTGTTCATCGGTTAACTAAAGCCCTTAATTGCATTATTTCCTTCACTGAAGATTCTGTTTCCTTGCAGGACCGGAGCACGGGACGGATGATTGGCACCGGATGTGAGTCTCGTGGCCTTTCGCTCGCCCCGTCTAGTGTTTGCTCCCTCGCCACAGACCCTCTCACCCTTCACGCCCAGTTAGGTCATCCCAGCCTTGCTAACTTGCAGCGCATGGTGCCTCGCCTATCCAAACTATCCAGTTTGCCTTGTGAATCGTGTCAACTTGGGAAACACACGCGGAGTCATTTTCCTGATAGTGTTAGCATGATCATTGCGTCTCCTTTTACTTTAGTTCATACAGATATTTGGGGTCCTAGTCGCACAGTGTCTAGTTTAGGATTTCGTTATTTTGTTACGTTTATTGATGACTACTCTCGTTGTACTTGGTTATTTTTATTGAAGCATAGGTCTGAGTTGTTTTCTATTTTTACCAATTTTTATCAAGAAATAAAAACCCAATTTGGTGTTCCTATTCGTGCTTTACGTAGTGATAATGCAAAAGAATATTTATCTCATGATTTTCAAAAATTTTTAGCTTCTCATGGCATTCTTCACCAGACGTCTTGTGCTCATACCCCTCAACAAAATGGGGTGGCTGAACGCAAGAACCGTCATCTCATTGAAACCACCCGTACTCTTCTTCTTCATCATCATGTACCGTTTCGTTTTTGGGGGGATGCTGTTTTAACTGCATGTTATTTAATCAATCGCATGCCCTCTTCTGTTTTGGACTACCAAGTTCCCCACTCCATCTTATTTCCCCATGACCCCTTGCACTCCCTTCCCCCGCACGTTTTTGGGTCCACTTGCTTTGTTCATAACTTAGCTCCTGGTCTTGACAAATTTTCTGCACGTTCACTTAAATGTGTTTTTCTTGGTTACACTCGGTCTCAAAAAGGTTTTCGGTGTTTTTCTCCTACTCTGCGTCGTTATTTGGTCTCCGCAGATGTTACCTTTTTTGACACTGTTCCATTCTTTGAGCCATCTAACCATTCCACCTCTCCTGCTTCTGAGGAACTCCCACTTCCTGTGATCCCTATGCCTTTGCCACCTCTTCTACCTACACCCACGCCTCGCCCCCTTCAGGTCTACCATCGTCGAGCCCGTCCACAAACCGAGCCTGACCCACCCATTGCACGACGACCATGACCCATTGCCTCACTTTGCTCCTTCCTCCGAGCCTGTCTTGGCTGATGTGGACTCTCCTCTGGTGTTTGATCCTCTGCCGCCTTCGGTCCTGCCGATTTCACCTGATCTTCCCATTGCCCTTCGTAAAGGTACTCGTTCCACTCGTAACCCATCTCCTCACTATATTGCCTTGAGTTATCACCGTTTGTCTTCTCTACATTATGCTTGTCTGTCTTCTTTGTCTTCTGTGTCTATTCCTAAGACTGCAGGTGAGGCTCTCTCCCATCCTGGGTGGAGACAAGCTATGATTACTGAGATGTGTGCACTTCAGGACAGTGGTACTTGGGAACTGGTGTCTCTCCCTCCAGGTAAATCTGCGGTTGGTTGTCGTTGGATTTTTACGATTAAGGTGGGGCCTGATGGCCAACTTGATCGTCTGAAGGCTCGTCTTGTTGCCAAAGGGTACACTCAGATCTTTGGTTTGGATTATGGTGATACATTCTCCCCTGTTGCTAAGATGGCTTCTGTTCGTTTGTTTCTCTTTATGGCTGCTATGCGTCATTGGCCTCTTCATCAGTTGGATATTAAGAATGCCTTCCTCCATGGTGATCTCGAGGAAGAGGTTTATATGGAGCAATCTCCTGGGTTTGTTGCTCAGGGGGAGTCTTCTGGCCTTGTTTGTCGCCTTCGAAAATCATTGTATGGTCTTAAGCAGTCTCCTCGAGCTTGGTTTGGAAGGTTCTCCACTGTAGTTCAGCAATTTGGTATGACTCGAAGTGAAGCTGACCACTCCGTGTTTTATCGTCATACTCAGAGAGGTTGCATCTACCTTGTTGTGTATGTTGATGACATTGTCATTACAGGGAGCGACACTCAGGGTATAGCACAGATCAAACAGCACCTATGCAAGCATTTCCAGACCAAAGACCTTGGCAAACTCAGATACTTCTTGGGAATTGAAGTAGCACAGTCCAAAGATGGCATAGTTCTCTCTCAGAGAAAATATGCTGTTGACATTCTAGAGGAAACAGGTTTACTTGCTGCAAAACCTATTGATACTCCTATGGATCCTAATGTCAAGCTTATACCAAATCAGGGGGAGCCACTATCTGACCTTGGGAGATATAGAAGATTGGTTGGGAAATTGAACTATCTCACAGTTACTCGTCCAGACATTTCTTTTGCAGTAAGTGTGGTTAGTCAATTCTTAAACTCACCATGTGAAGCTCACTGGGATGCTGTTATCCGTATTTTGAAGTATGTCAAAGGAGCACCAGGAAAGGGCCTTATTTATGAAGATAGGGGGCATACTGATATAGTTGGGTATTCTGATGCAGATTGGGCGGGATCTCCTTCTGATAGGCGTTCCACTTCAGGGTATTGTATACTTATTGGAGGCAATCTCATATCCTGGAAGAGCAAGAAGCAAACTGTAGTGGCTCGATCTAGTGCTGAGGCAGAGTACCGTGCAATGGCTTCAGCCACGTGTGAACTTATCTGGCTCAAACAACTCCTCAAAGAACTTCAATTTGGGGAAGCCAAACAAATGACACTTGTTTGTGACAATCAAGCCGCTTTACACATTGCCTCAAATCCAGTTTTTCATGAGAGGACCAAACACATTGAAGTTGATTGTCACTTTATTAGAGAGAAGATTCTATCTGGAGACATCTCCACAAGCTTCGTCAATTCAAATGACCAATTGACAGATGTTCTCACCAAATCATTGAGAAGTCCTAGAATAAGTTACCTATGTAACAAGCTAGGTGCATATGATCTATATGCCCCAGCTTGAGGGGGAGTGTTAGAATATGTGAATATCTTTTATTATCTTTTCTATTATCTTTTGTTATCTGTAAATAGGGATAATATATCTTTGTAATTATTGTGTATTTATTGCACATTGTCTATATATATTCACCCGTTGTGTAGTTAAACACACACGGATTCATTCTATGATTTTCTCTCTTTCTCTGTCTCTCAACAATAGGTACCAAGCCATATCTGAGTGAATATAATGTGTATTGATAACAAACTGAATGTAAAATAGCTCAGAGTATTAGAGAGACTCTGAAACTCTCCCAAACCAAATTCCAAATTTCCAGGTACCCCCTCAATATCCCTTCCCTTACCTATATAGGCTATCCCTAACTAACTAGAATATTCACTCTAACTAGGTGGCAGAGTTTGTTACAAAACCCATTGCCCATCCACAGCCCCCTTATTCTCTCTCAACTCAATACTTACTAATTACAATAAGGTCGAATCCATAATTTCCCTATATCTATCAGGTAGCAATCTTTATTCTTATGCAGATCAGATTCTTTGTGTTATTGTAATCACTGAATGATGCCATGGAACAAAGAAAAATAACTTGACATTGCACGGTTGATTCAAAACAAATGCATCCTATCCTAGGAACCATAAACACAGTGAATTGGTATTTTTCTGAAAGCACTTTGAGTAAATTTTCTATTCAACGCCAATTTTTACATATAATTACTCTCTTTGATTTCTGTTCACGTTAATTGTCTTTGTGTCACTTCACTTGGCACAGGTTTTTCTTCCTTCTTAGAAAGACCATTCAGCGGACACCAAACAATAAACTATATTAGCCTTTTTTCTTGAATGCAAGTTATATCAGTGGAAAAAGAGTACTTTAGTCAACCCAAAATCGACAGTGTTTTTTGTATTTTTTATTTTTTTGAAAAAATATTTTATGTACAATTATTACTTCATTATTTTAATTTTATTTGACCCTCTTTCCTTATTTTGTCTTCTTATACATTTATGCCTATGGTGTAATATTATATAAAAGTTATACACCAAACAGTACACTCTTTTTTTTTTATTGATCACCCCAAAAGATGTATCTGAAAGGCCATAAGCCCCAGTATGGCCTATTGCCCCCGCCCAATGAAAAGAATTATTTTTCTTGGGCTCAATTCCCCCCCTTTTTGGGGTCTATCGGGTCACAATGCCTTACATTATATTCCTCCGGTGGAGGCTTTTATGCTATTGAGAAAGTGTGGACACACATCATGCATCTAGCCACATTTAATAAGTGTGGTTAAATGCATATCAAAGTGTCACAAATAAATTTAGCCATACTTTTTGGAATTTAGCATATTTTTAAAATGTGATTAAATGTTTGGTGTGGTACACCATAATTTACCTAGGGTACCATATCCAAAATCTATTCCTTCATAAGGAAAAATTAAGACCAAGATATTCTTGCATAAGTATTAGAAAATTTTTAAGTTATTTGAAGAGACAATTTGTTTGACATTATTTTTTTCTTATAATTCCGTGTGAATGTTCAATGCAAAAGGAATATTAATTCATATCTACATTGCTACTTTCACAAACTTCACAACATATTTATAAAGGAAAAACAATCACTGAATGTTGATTTAAAAACTGAACAAATGAACTGTTAAATAGATAAAAGATTTGATCAGTCTGTGATAGTCATACTACCCATTGGTATAGAAAACACATGGGATGGGATCACTTTCTCTAATCAATACAAAGGAAAAGCCCCTTTTTATCAAGTTAATAGCAGATCAACATGCTATTGCTAACCTTAGCCAGATTCGATCTTACTTTAATCCTCTGGGAGAAACCCCCTTGCAAGTTGATCAGCGACACAAGTCTTCTTATGCAGTTACAATGTTTAAAGAGCTTATACTTACGAACCAATTTAAATATTGTACATGTAATGTATCCCTAACCACTACTTTAATGAAGCACTTTTCATACAATGATTGCGTGCCATACTTAATAAATACGGGGTCTGATTCTACAAACTGGCCCCATTATCAGTTTACGAAAGTCATTTTTTCCAAGTTCCGTTTAAAGTAATAATATTAACTTGAAGGCGAGGTTTAGAAAGAGCTTTGTTATTGTTGCCATAGGGATTGAGTATACCTCGTGTGATGAGAGGCATTGGAGCACTATTGATCTTCCTCCTCCTCCTCCTTGCTCCAAGATCCACTGGGGTGGGGTACCTACAAGGACTCCGACGCTCAAGTTAGGAGTGCTCAAGAGGTATAAATGTAATATGAGAGAATAGATACCTTTTCTGGAGCTATACTATTCTTAAATAGAGATAAAAGGGTGGTAATGGGCCTTAAGCCACCAATTGGCCCACTTGGTGTTGAGTCTATATATTCTATCCGTAACAGTCATAATGTTATCTGATATACATGGTCAGTGCACTTTCTTTTTGGTAATTATCTGATACATATATATGATCAGTATTTGATCTTGCAGCAGTTAATTATTCATAAGCAAATTATGACGGTGGTTGAATGTTTATTTTGGCCCTCAGGTTTTATATGTGTTTTTCGTTTTAGACTTGAAATTAAGAAATCAGTTTTTTAATCTTTAAAGTTAACAAGCATAGTTTATATTGATCTTCGAGGTAAAATATAGAGGGATTAACCTGAACAGTTGTAGATATTGATTTGAATCCATATTTGGCAACTTCAGAGAATAAATTGTTAATTTCGAAAATCAAAGGTTTAGAGATTACCCATATGTGTAACACTATGCAGGACCCATGCATGATCTGCTATAGGCATATCATTTTCTTCAGTGTAAGTTGTAAAATCAAGTATGGCTAGTTGTCCATAACCATTACCGTAATTATTGATCAAGATAGTGAAAAGGAACGGAGCTTTGATGCATATAGCTACACTTAGTATTCAACTCATATATAGTCACTATTTTTTCAGCTTATAGCAGCTGTACATCATGCTTACTTCAGGCATATTCGAAAAAAGGAAAAAGGCAAGTAATTAAATAATGAACAGGAAAGCAGCAATAACCAAATAAAATAAAATAAATCGATAGATGTTTCGTACCTATAATAGGACATGACGGATTTTGCTGATTTAAATTTGAAAATGGATTGCGGTCATTTTGGGAGTTTAGAGTACACAATTGACATTTTGTTTCTGTCTGTTAAGAATTCAAATGGTGAGCAAGTAGTAAATTTAACTTAAAATTTCAGTCTCATTAATGTTACAAATACACAAATTAGCAATCCTTATTCAATGAGTTCAATGTGATCTAAAGTTTATATTATCAATTATACAATGTTTGGTGTTTTCCATAATTCAAGTCACATTTGATTGCTTAAACCTGAGACAAACTCACCGGGACAATAATTGGCCTATGTCTATACAACCATCTTCTGTGATAGACGGAATGATTATGTGACATATCGTTCTTGTTATACAGCATGAATACCAAATCTATTATCCATACAGCGATATCAAGCAATCCCCAATAGAGTTGTTTTTTTTCCCCTATCTTGGTTAGGAGCGTTTTGTCTCTACGTTGAGTTGATGAACACACATGATATTGTACATTTCTCTTCGAAGCTAAGGTATTTGAGACTTTTCTGCTGTCTTGAATTTCACTTCTTCCCTACTCAAGGTGGCTCTGCATTGCGCTGCATATATTGCTTGTCCATATATTAATGGCATTCTACACCTAACATTTGGGGAGGGGGACAAACTAGCACACAATTCTTTTTGAAAAAATGGAGAAGGGGTTAGACAGTAATTCTCCTTTTATAGTTCAACAGTGAATTTGAAACCCAACTAATGATCAGTGGTCATGACTCATTATAAGTGGAACGAGCCTTAAGCATCTAAAAATGAATCATAGACTAGATTCATTTAGCATGATGTAAAGTAGCTTAGGCTTATGAGTGCAGGGATGGATGAAACTATGACATTGGACCAAAAGGCCCCACTTTGCTTCCAACGTACAGTGTGACATACATACATGCAAGATACGGAGTTCTTGGCCCTCCAATTGAGACATGTGCAGAACTGCAACTTCCAATATGCTGTATGGGTGGCAATAAGTTTCTTTGCACTCAACTAGCAGGTCCCCATGACCCCAAAGTACTCAGCTTCATAATAACCAACCTCCATTGCTCCATAGTAGTAGTTTAGAGTCAATAATCCTAAATGTCTGGTCTAAAGCATACTATTTTTGTTCACATTACATGATATAAGAACCCGTGACCAAACAGAATAATGGGTTTGTTTTTTGCCCATTGTCAGAGTCTATGGAAAATTATTAAATTAAGCATCGAATAACATTATGGTTTATTGGACCTTTTGTTTTTACCAAAGTATATATGTCATATGTCACGTAACAAGGTTTGAAAAGATACACCCTTCGTTCAATTTACCTCTCCATTTTTTTTTTTCCATAGCCGACCGCCATAAATTCTGCAAAAGTTGTTGTAGGTGGGGATGGGTATTGGTCAATTACATTGATGTTTTTTTGGGGATTGTCATGACATGGGCAGCTTTACTTACCCTTTTGCTTAGAGCCTGCCCTCTGGCTAGTACCGTTTGGACCTTCCTTTCACCCTCTCTCTCTCGTGAACTGCCCCATTTGTTTGTCTCTTGAAAAACATGCACACTTTTTAAGATGTATCCATCATTTGATTTGGTTGAGAATTTGAAGCTATATATATATATATATATATATATATATATATATATATATATATATAATCATGCGGCTGATATTTCATACCAAAATCTTCTTTAGTGGGGGTGGTGCTTGTATATGATGGTGATTCCCCTCCTTTGGCTTTTGTTGGACTCAGTCTCCTTTGCAACATACCTACGTTTACAATTACAACCAACAAAAAGGGTAGGAAAAGAGAGCAACTTTCTCTCAATTAGTTATGATATATGAGAGTCACTTCCACTTTCAATTCAAAAGGTCTGTGCTGGCTCAAGGCGAATACAAAGTGAGTGATTCACGTGGTGGGGTGTGTGTATTGTGGCTGTGTCATTCCCATTCCAAGGCTATTGAAAGCTGCCCCTTTCTTTTAGTTTTCCTAATCTTTATGGTGTGGTCCATCTGCACAATGCACATATATATAAAT